>VOPJ01015662.1:0-45337 GCA_014673585.1 Semibalanus balanoides | reverse complement strand
GGTGGTGGTGGTGGTGGTGGTAACGAAGGCGGCTGCAGCAGCGATGTAGTCTCCAAATGAACTGGTATCGTTTGGGGCGACGATGTTGCAGTCTGCGACAGAGGCTGGGCGCCCTTAGACTGTGCATCTGTAGGCAGCCGAGGCTGCTGGTCTTTAGGCTGTGTATCTGTTGTCGGTAGAGGCTGTATGTCTGAAGGCAGCGGAGTAGCGTAGTTAATTATCAGCTGGCCGTTAATTTTCGTATTAAACTGACCATCAGGAGAAGGAGCCGTGGATCCGTCCGCTGCTGAGGGAGACTGTGCGGGCCATAGAAACAGGTAGTCCTGTTCAAACCTTGTCATATTGAAAACATTCCCGCAGGCGCTTTTGGGAAGAGGAAAACGTAACACTGTCTCATTTGTGTTGCCCGAGACTGGGATTCCGTGTTCAAGGCGGCATGGTTCATCCATAAAGCCGCCCAAATTCTCAGGCAGGAACGCCCCTGCTCCGACCATGTGGGGCATCTTCCGGCCAGCCCGGTGTTGCGCGCCGCCACCGCCGCCACTGGCACTAGCCTGCTCAACAGACTGGCTGACCGAGTACCCGGATCGGACGAGCACGAGCGGCGGCGCAACGCTGCCGTTCCGTTTCGCCGTGCCGTGATGACGTAGGTGGGGAAGGCTTCGCCAGAGAAGAGCGGCTCGACTTCCCATGGGCAGTGCCCACTCCGGCAGATCGCCAACGTTTGGGACGCCAGCGTCGTGGAAAAAGAGTCGGTAGGAAGGATATCCGATTTTATCTATATCTTTAAAGAACGGAGATTCATACAGCCAGATTGTTAGCGGTTGTTGACGGGTTCCTGCGAGGTTGAAGCTTTGGCTTGGCTGGAATGTGAAGCAGCGTATGAAGGCCCAGGAAAGGAAGTTATACCCATCCCGCTTCCAATAGAACTTCTCACGCCACACACCAGGGCCATCAGTGTCGGAGAAGTTGCTGCGTTTCCAGTGGTATTCTACTTGTGCCGCCTCACCCGGTAGTTACGAGCGAGCGCGAAGCGCGGAGCGAGTCCTCATTGAATACCGGGATTTTTACTCACATATAAGCGGGCCGACCCGGCCCGGGCCCGCCGGGCCGGGCCAGACCGCGACGTCTGGTCAGAAGCCTTATAATCTTTTGAAACCCCGCATACCCGATTGAACCAAGCGGTTTTCGCCATATGATAGCCCATGCATGACATTATGATTATTTACATGTTTTTTCTCATGTGATGGGTCAGCACGGCAGCGTGACACGCTGCCGCGTCAGGGCGTGTCAGAAAGTTTATCCTTGCTGTAGCTGAGAAACGGCTGGACCCATATTAAGCTAAACTTTTGTGTGAGGCTGGAGACGCACACCACTGGCAAATGTTGCACCAGGTAAAACTCTGGGTCACAACTGCCACCGTGCGCACGTGCAACCTGTATCCTCCACAAATTACTTAACAAAACATCGTTGCAATACGGACTATATCTCGGCAACCAAAGTCGCAAAGACAAACGGGTCAAATACAAAATGCGTAGGAGAAACGATCCGCCCGGCGGTAATGCACTATGTGTCGATCAGCGGGCGCTGTGGTAACGTGCCAAAGTTACGGCTATACAAGCGCAATGATAGTTTTATGAGTCTTCACAATTTAAATCAGTGCTCAGCACCTATGGGACGTTGAAGCTGATAAAACAAATGCACAATGTGTAGACCAATGTACCGTCTCATAAAATGCATTCCAAAATTTAGGTTTGCAATCGTTTATTTCACTGTTAGAATTCTGGTCTGTAATAATTTTTATTGACGATTTTTAAAATATTTCCTTAAATTACACCGCCGTAGCTTCAAAACCAAAGGGTGCCTAGACGATAAAAATGAATCGGACTGGCAAAGCGCAAATCAAAAATCCCATCTAATACCACCCAAAAATCAATTTTTGCTTACCAAACATAAATTATAATTGTCAAATTTTAAAATAACGCTTCAACCTATTTAGTTTAAAAGTATCGATTAGTTGGATCTATTTGCGACGGCATAAACAACACACTAGCGAATAATTCAAATGCATTGCTTTGCAACAAGACGCATCCCCGTTAGACGGGTGTAATTGACGCGGATTTATTCGGACTCGCTCGTCCTTCGCCGTTTAAGGCGTCTTACTGGTTTGATGGTAATAGCGTCCACAAATTCCGTGAGGTTGATGGAATGGTTGGCGAGTCGAAGTGCGGCAGGCACCAAGAAGCTTTTATCCGGACTCCCGTACAGACAGATGGTGAGGTGGGGGAAAGGGCGTCTGCGGCGAGATGTGGTCGTGAGGAGTCGCTCGGAGTTGTACTGGATAAGCTGCTGGTAGATGAGTACAAGCAGTACCATCAGCAGGTTCAGCCGAAGGAGGTGCCGCGGCGTTGGCCGCAACATGGCGGCTGAGCGGCCTCAGCAGTCAGCCGTCAGCCGTCAGCAGCCAGCCGTCGAGCCGTCAGCCCTCAGCCGTCAGCCGTCAGCCGTTCAGCCCTCAGCAAGTCCAGCAGTCAGCCGTCAAGCCGTCAGCAGCCAGCCGTCAGCAGTCAGCCGTCAGCCGTCAGCAGCCAGCCGTCCAGCGGTCAAGCTCCTCAGCAGTCAGACCGTCAGCAAGCCAGCCGTCAGCAGCCAGCGGTCAGCAGTCAGCCGTCAGCCGTCAGCAGTCAGCCCGTCAGCAGCCAGACGTCAGCCGTCCAGCCGTCAGCCGTCAAGCCGTCAGTGTAGCGTCAGGCCCTCAGCAGTCAGCCCGTCCAGCCGTCAAGCAGCCAGCGCGTCAGCAGTCAGCCGTCAGCCGTAGCAGCCAGATCCGTCAGCAGTCAAGCCGTCAGCAGTCATAGACAGACCAGCGTCAGCAGCCACCGTCAGCAGCCAGCCCGTCCAGCAAGCCAGCACGTTCAACGCCAGCCGTCAGCCGTCAGCAGTCGGGTCAACTTCCAGTGGGAGCCCACAGCAACACTGCGGCCCAGCACTGGACAGTGAACATTGACTAACGGCCACGAAGCTGGACGAGTACACAGTTTGAATACGGAGCTGTTCCCGGGCTATTGGGAAATAACGTGCCTTGGGACAAGGCTGTCCAATTACTAGCCCCACTGAAAGGATGATCAGGATATATCGGTGGGCTATTGAGGTTGTTGTTTACTATTCACCGTCCTGATGCATGTTTTTTCATGTGTTTTTTACTGTGTGTTGACGCTACTCCTGAAAAGCATGTTTCATGGACGGATTATAGAGACCGAATACATACATACATACATACATACATACATACATACATACATACATACATACATACATACATACACCGTTCAGCTTCCACCGTCCCTTAATGACGCATGTGCGTCATCGCCGTGTTTCACACATGTACGCAGGCCCATATACACAGTGCACGCCAGTATCGACTGCGGAGTGCGGTTCATTGATCACTATGTTCTGGTAGGCAGACGCTATTGTATTATTGCAATTCATAGTG
Organism: Semibalanus balanoides; assembly: GCA_014673585.1. Taxonomy (NCBI): domain Eukaryota; kingdom Metazoa; phylum Arthropoda; class Thecostraca; order Balanomorpha; family Balanidae; genus Semibalanus; species Semibalanus balanoides. The sequence goes on along the minus strand of VOPJ01015662.1, from coordinate 41,844 downwards.
CAGAGGTAGTGTTTGGAGTAAAAAATAAAGGAAACATGTCTGCATATGTATATCTCGTTTTGAGTGGCGCCGGTATCCGTGTGAGCATAAGTGATCAATAATTAGTAGCATTCATTCAAGCTTTTTCCATTTCACATCATTATAAAAATTAGTTGCATTCGATATGATTTCAAACTGAGTGACGGTCAGTCTTTCGTCTTTTTCAGCGGCAAAGGCTCGCATGACATTCGGCGCTTACGCAGCGGTGTCGATTTATGAAGGCGATTGGGGGGCCTGAACAGGGACGGTTCTAAGAGGGGCCTATCAGGGTCATGGCCTTACACATTTTACAGAAGTTCTAGGCAACTTGTAGGTACACAGAAGAGTATTTTTTATCAATTAATAATGCAAACAGAGGAAATCTTATGAGCTATGGACTTCTGTCGGACTTTTTCTCAAGCCAACGTTTTCGGCCGGTCTGCATCCTCCAGAAGGCCCGTGGCCTTATACTTGGAACCCTTACTTAGTGGTTGACATTGACTTGGAGGCAAATAGCTCCCCTGACGGCTGACGTATTTTTGCAATAGCTTAAAAACAATAGCGGCATCAACGTGAAACTTTGGGTACCTTCTCCTTCACCGACTTAACGTCTTCTGTGCAAAAATGATTTATCGCCGTGGAGGACGCCGCTGTTGTTGACTTCGTTGACTGCTAGCATAGCTTCCCAGTTGTATATGTATCTGACCGTTTGTGCTCTGTTCCTCAGAACTCTGCGCCCCACACCAAGGCGCAGGTGCTCTCGCGCCGCGTCTGGGACATCCTGATGGTGCTGCCGACGTCGCCGCAGCTGAAGGACGGCTTCGGCGACCTCAGCGCCGTCACACCCGCCACCCTGCACACGCTGCTGGACCCGCACATTCCGCAGAAACTCATGTACTCGCTCTACCTGGTGGCGAGTCTCTGCAGCGGAAAGGAGGTCAAGGTAGGTGGCGCGGGGGGATATCTCGCAGGCTGTGGTCGTGTTTTTTATGTGCAACTACTGTGTGTTTGTGAGGTGTGCTGGTCGTTAGAGGTCGGTGGTTGTGGTCCGGATTGTTTGAAGACATTTTCAGCAAAGTCACTGATTGAGGTGAATATTAGTTTTATGTTGTTTTGTAAGTGTTGTTTCATTAAGTGATTTATATGTTCTTTCAATAAATCGAATGACATCGGCTTATGACGTACCGAATCTGAATCAGAATATTAAATTTCAGAATTCGGATCCCCAAATTTTGCGATTTGCTGTACATACTACATACTCGTCCCCTAACGTCCCTGTGTGTCTGTAACAAGAGGTGTAGGAATCGGACCCGTCCCCTAACATGCCCGTGTGTCTGTGTGGCAGGAGGTGCAGGAATCAGACACGTCCCCTAACGTGCCCGTGTGTCTGTGACAGGAGGTGTAGGAATCGGACATGTCCCCTACCGTCCCTGTGTGTCTGTGTGTCTGTAACAGGAGGTGCAGGAATCGGACCAATCCCCTAACATCCCCTCGTGTCTGTGTGGCAGGAGGTGCAGGAATCGGACCCGGACTGCAGACAACAGACGCACGAGTGGAGACAGAAGTTTATCGAGTGCGGAGGGCTGCAGCATCTGTACGACATCCTCATGTCCGGTAAGTTCAGCAGCTGAGCAGTAACTAATGGTGTACGATTTACGTCTTGCAATCTCAAACTACCTGAAGATGACAAATTGGAAGAGCACCTTTAGAGTTGCACATGTGGCATATGTTTATGACCACCACTCGTACCAAATATCCCAACGCAATGAGTGGGATGAATGTGCTTCTCGGATCAGCCGGACGTAGTTATCATACCACCGGTCTCGTTCCGCTGCTGACGTTCGTCTGTGTGTCTCCACTTGGCAGGAGTTCTCCAGCTGCGGGAGGCTGACCACTGGGACGAATGGCGGCAAGACTGCCTCGCCTGCCTCCTGCAACTGCTCATCCAAATCTCCGTCGTTCGCCCTGAGAGCGGCCCGGGCGCGGCGGCCGGCCCCGCGCCCTGCTCCGCCGCCGCCACCTCCGTCACCCCCGAGCACGCCAAGAAGAAGGCGCGCCGCCAGCAGCGCAAGTGGGACCAGCTGGCCGTGCTGCGCCTCAGCCCCGCCATGCTGAGCCTGATGGATCTGGAGGCGGTGGCCGCGCGGCTCACCAGCGTCCTGCATGACGCCTCGCTGCCGCGCGATCCAAACCACTACAAGACCGGCTTCTGGGGCCGCGCGCAGGTGGTGCACTACGCTATGAGTCTCCTCGTGTCGCTGTGCTACTCCGCCCCGGAGGCGGCCGACGCGATGTACCGGTGTGACCGCTACCCACACTGGGTGCGTCGGCTGCTTCTGGAGGACCCCGAGCCGGAGATGCGCCGTGAGGTCGCCAGCGGGCTCGACCGGCTCTGTCTCGGCCACGCTGATGGTGGGCAGACCGGCGACCAGTTCGTGGCGCCGATTCTCAGCGAGCTGCTCAAGCTGATGCCAGTGGCAGCTGGTGTGCGACCTTCAGGGCTGGACTGCGCGGCGGCTGCCGCAGCCGGTGATGAGGGACTCAAGGAGCCGTACGGTCCGTCGTGTCGGGAGTATTTCGGCCTGGTGTGCCGTCTGCTGGACAGTGTCGATGAGCCGGAGGCGGCCGAGCTGCGGCTGGCAGAGCTGGCGCAGCAGTGCGCGCGCAGCATCACCGAGCGCGAGCTGCTGGAGCGGCGGCATCAGACGGCGCCCGATGACGGCCTGGTGGGGCTGCTGAAGCTGTGTGCAGCGCTCACCCGGCAGGCGGCCGCGTTCAAAAACAGCCCGGCAGCTACTCAGCTGGTGCACGAGGTGAGATGGGTGACTGGCTTAATGGGATGGGACGGTACAGTCTTATATGTTAACTGATTGGCCAGAAACAGTTTGGTTAATTCGCTGCTATTTATCAGAGTGGAATATTTAAGTGGAAATTAATGTGACCGTGTGTTGTAAGTGAGCGCATGTGAGATGTAAACAATGAATGCAGTTCAGACAATGGTTTGCGTTTCAAAAGAATACTTCGTCTTGCGGTCATTGCTTAGCTCGATTTGAACTAGAAACGAGAGACGAAGGAAATAAGTTACTGCCCCTTTGGGTAGATTTATTCCCATGACTCCGATGCAGCAAATTTGGGACACTACGGTACACCCACTCCAGCACATAGCTCTCATACTCTCACATCTATCTCCTCTAACCGACTCTCCTCTCTGCAGCTGTTCGACGCACTATTCGCTCTACCAACGCCCCGTGAACGCCTGCTGCCCAAGTGCAAATCGGTCCAGTCCCGCTCCGCCTGCTATGACCTGCTGGTGGAGCTGGCCAGTGGCTGTGAGCTCAGCTTCGATGCGCTTCTTGGGCGGCTACTGGAACAGACGGCAGCCAGCAGGCACTCACCATATCCCTGGGACTACTGGCCTCACGAGGATGGCCGGTCAGACTGCGGCTATGTGGGGCTGACCAACCTGGGCGCCACCTGCTACATGGCCTCCTGTATGCAGGTGAGCTTCGCAGTGATCTGCTTGGTGGTAGGTCCGCTTGTGAGGTTGGAAATAGGATGCGATTGATTGTTTCTAAGTGGTGAGCTGCACTGGTCTTGTGCGCGCTGCCTTTCTAGGGAATGAGCGCCATACAACACAGCGGTTGCGGTGGCCTTAAACTCTAAAACAATACCACCGCTGATTTTTTGTAAAGGAGACAATATACTCTTTTTTTTGCTTTCCTTTACCCGATGTTGGTGTGGTATATTGTTTGAACTTCTACCTAGGTGGACGCAAATAGATCAAAGCTGTCGGTGCGCCCTAAAACCCCAATAAACAAACAAGACCTTCTACATTGGGCGTAACTTCTGACCGAATTAGGCCATAGTTACCGTCTGACCATGGCGTATTGCTGTGCTTGCGTTGTGCTGTCGAACTTGTGACTGAGGACGTTAGGGTCTGATCTCACAATCCATCGTCGTTTTGTCCGGCAGCACCTGTACATGATGCCCCAGGCGCGGACCAGCATTCTCCGGGCGGCTGTAGACAGCAAGTGTCACCACGGCGTCACTCTCAGAGAGCTGCAGAGAATGTTCGCCTATCTGCTGGTGGGTGTTTGTGATGGTCGGTCCGGCACTGACGAGGTTATGTCTGGGTGTGACGGGGTACTGGCCGTAGGCACTGGCTGGGTGGGTGCTGGTCGTAGGCAGGCTTGTCCGAAGCGTCATAGGATGCTGGATATCGAGGGTGGTGGAGAGGGGGGAGGGGAGTTGTCACGATGTAACTTGTGTGTTCAAGACTAGGCACCGATTGACCGAAACACTCGGCACTCCTGTGAAACCAAATATCACCATCGTCATCATCATCGTCGGGGAAGATTTGCCGGGATCGACAGAGTGCTGGTCTGTTGAGAGCTCTGCAGATGTCTGCCACCCTCCCCACGTGTTGTACCCGCGTCCCCCGTCTGACTACCGGCCGGCCCACAGGAGAGCGAGCGGAAGGCGTACAACCCGCGCAGCTTCTGCAAGGTCTACACGATGGACCACCGGCCGCTGAACACCGGAGAGCAAAAGGACATGGCCGAGTTCTTCATCGACCTCGTCTCCAAGCTGGAGGAGATGACGCCCGAGCTGAAGCTGCTCGTCAAGCAGCTCTTCTGCGGACAGATCACCAACAACGTCGTCTCACTGGTAAGATCTGCAGCTAGTTCACACCCCTGCTGGCCGTTTTACTCTTCTTGCTAGCGGCTTTTATTGTGTTCTGCAAAGGGGTGAAAGCTGGATGTCTGGCTTCGTCGGTGTTGCAGCGTTATTGATTGTTGAGGGTGGATTTATGCAATGCTTTCCGCGTTGATCAGAAGACATCCTGCTGCGCTGTCGTTATGCACTTATGTCGTCATAGATTTATGACCTGAGGACCTTTTGACCGCATGATCTTAAAACCTTATGACCTTATTGTGCGTGGCAGGACTGCCCTCACCTGTGAGGAGTTCTACACTGTGCTGACACGAGGAACCCCGTGTTGTGTGGCAGGACTGTCCTCATGTGAGCCGTACCTGTGAGGAGTTCTACACTGTGCTGACACGAGGAACCCCGTGTTGTGTGGCAGGACTGTCCTCATGTGAGCCGCACTTGCGAGGAGTTCTACACGGTGCGGTGTCAGGTAGCCGACATGAGGAACTTGTACGAGTCGCTGGACGAGGTCACCGTGAAGGACACTCTGGACGGCGACAACATGTACACCTGCTCCCAGTGCCAGCGGAAGGTCCGCGCCGAGAAACGGTGAGAACGTGTTACCTTAGAGTACCTGGAGTAACAAAGAAGAGTCAAGTCTGTTGTCTGTATGTAGTATGCCTTCGTCCCATGCCCTTAATAACCAAGGAGTTGTTGCGCTCTAAAACCCCAATCAACAAACAAAGAGGATGGTCCTTGTGAAAAGCGGCGGCTGATGTTTGAAAGTCGTTTACGGTGCTTGTTAACGATACTCAGCCGCCGGTCTTAGTTGGATGGTGATGATTTGGTTACTGGTATGACCGACCCTGAGTCAGACTCATTTGTAACTACTTAGTAACCTAGCTATTAGTGAGCGATATTGGACGGGTGGTGTTTCGTGTACTAGTTAGAGATATTGGACGGGTGACACGTCACCTGCTGGCTCCGTTATTTTCCCCTGCTGAATGGTTGAACAGTCTGACTGAGCGAATGCTAGCTGACGGTTGACATTCTGACTGAGCTCTGGGTCCGGTTCCAGAGCGTGCTTCAAGCGTCTGCCGCACATCCTGTGCTTCAACACGATGCGCTACACGTTCAACATGAACACGATGATGCGTGAGAAGGTGAACACGCTGTTCTCGTTCCCGCTGCACCTGGACATGTCTGGCTACCTGGAGCGGAGCCTGATGCCCAACAAATGCGAGGACGGTCAGTGCTGGTCGGCAGTTGGGCTGGATAACTGGTTGTGTCATTTAACCGTTTGGTTTTGTGTAGCTTTGTGTCACGGATGATACTCTGGTCATGTTATGTACTGTATCTGGTATGCGGACTGTGTGGTCGGCGTGTCTGGTGCCCGTTTCTTAAAACTGTGCTAGAATGCAATGTGTGAATGCTTATAATTGTCATCGTCAGTAAGTATTAAGCGTCAGCAAGCGATATAACCTTCGTAGTTGTCACGTCCAGAAACAACAACTGTCAGTAAGTGACTAAGGTCATCTGCCTGGGTGCTATTGCTTGCGTATTGTCAAGGAGTTCCGGGATTTTGAATGTGTTGACGTTTAATGTGCAGTCCTTGGCTCACGAACGTGGCCTGATACGTACTCCATGCCCGTGTTCTTTGTGTCCAGTGGGCGGCGTATGACCCACGCAGTCGGTGGACCCTATAACCCAACCCCCCCTCTCTGTGGCCGACAGGCGGCGGCGAGGCGGAGCCGGAGTCGTGTCAGTACGATCTGATCGGTGTTACGGTACACACGGGCACTGCGGACGGCGGCCACTACTACAGCTTCATCCGCGACCGCACCGCCTCCGCCTACAACAGCTGGCTCTTCTTCAACGATGCCGAGGTGAAGCCGTTCGATCCCAGCCAGCTGGCCGGCGAGTGCTTCGGAGGAGAGATGACGGTCAGTTTGTGAGGTCACATGAGGGTGTGGCTCGCGAGGAGAGCGGAATAGTTACTGAGTTTCGGTACCTTGCTTGCTGGTTTGATATCACCATGATCGCTTAATTTAGTGTGTCACTGAAGTTAATATTGATTAGTTTTGTTTAGTTGACTAGTTGTTTTTAGTTGATTAGTTGATATTCAGTGGTGTGTGCTCGTCGACTCTGTTTTCCGGTATGTTTGTCGATTGTTGAGTCTGTGGCCACTTGGCGAAAGCTAATCTTCATCGCTCGGTTGCAGCCGAAGTTTTGGTGACATTGTTTTCTTGTTGATCGTCCCAGTGCTGCAGCAGGCGAGTCTGCTGACGCATTCCGTATCTTGTATTTCAGAGCAAAACATACGACTCGATCACGGACAAGTTCCTGGATTTTAGCTTTGAGAAGACGAACTCAGCGTATATGCTGTTTTACGAGCGATGTGTACAGCCGCCTGAACAGGGCGGATCAAAGGTAAACCCAACTATGACGTCATCAGAGAGGCATGTGTGTGTGAGTGTGTGTGCCAAAACGCAGCGTGGCGAGCTGCTGCTTCCTGGTAATTTCATGCTCGTTCGGCGTAAACGTCGCAACTGATAGTTATGTTTCGGCGTAGCAGGAGCTTCAAATATGTGCACTGTGCAGCAACGCAGCGTGTGTCATTACATACAAATGCTTTGTCATAAACGTGCTGGGGACATTTACCACACGCATCGCAACCAACGCATTAATTCACCTAATACATGTCTGTGTTCCATTGATCCCAGCAGCAGCAGCAGCAGCAGCACGAACAAAAACTCCAACAAACACAGGACCCTCAACTAAATCACACCGAACAGCACGGCCAGCAGCCGTCTCAACAGCCGGAGAAGGCGCCTCGTCCGGTGTCCCCGCAGCTGTCCCCGCAGCTGGCGGCCGAGCTGGCGCGGCCCCACCTCCGGCCGGTGGAGCTGCCGAGCTGCCAGCTCAGCTCGGAGCTCGAAGACTGGATCTGGAAGGACAACATGGAGTTCCTCAGGGACAAGAGCATGTTCGATCACACGTTCTTCAAGTAAGGCGTTCGCGAGAGATGTTAGCTGCGGCTTTTACCGTTACTCAAGGCATGTGATTGTTCACGATAGCGAGATACCGCCCTTTGACGCAAAACAGGGAATTTAACCAGCTGTTAATTTACGAATGTATTGTTATAAGTCCATGAAAGCAACTGTGTACCTACTGACGTGCATGCATGCTGTAACCATGTACAGAATAGCCGTTGCAAGTGGTTGTACATGTGATCATTAAATACTAATAATTAAATAGATATTAGTTTTTGAAAACTACGGCGACTGAAACCGTGACAGTCAAGAGAAGTAACAGATAGCCTACTGATGTTGCTATGACGGTTGCTATGACGCCTGTGAACAATGCTGTCCACTCTCTGACGTCACGTCTGCGTGTGTCTGTCTGTCTGTCTCCACAGCTTCATGTGGCAGGTGTGTGGCTACATACCGCAGACGCTGAGTCGCAGCGAGGCCGTCACCCTGCGCGCCGCCCGCCTCTCCACCACCTTCTTCCTCGAGATCTTCATCCACGCCAAGGAAAAGCCCACCATGGTGCAGTGGGTCGAGCTGCTCACCAAACAGTTCAACGCTTCACAGGTGAGAGTACGGTCATTGATGAGAAATGTGTCTATGGATGAGAGGTATTTCTCATCCATGGTACGGTGCAGTGGGCGGCGCTTTTCAAATCTGCCAGGCTTTAACTCCGTGTAACTGGTGATTTTGACAGTCGTCTAGTATGGCCACTGGCCACGTATGGTCCCTCTGTACCGCCTATTGTACTCGTTCTGGGTCTGTTCAGTGTGTCGTTGGCAGTGCAGTAATGGTTCCGCTGGTGTCCTCCAGGCGGCCTGTGAGTGGTTCCTGGACCACATGGCCACCGACGAGTGGTGGTCCATCCAGATCCTCATCAAGTGCCCCAACCAGATCGTGCGCCAGATGTTCCAGCGGCTCTGCATCCACGTGGTGCAGAAACTCAGGTACATTTATCAGACCGAACGCAGACAGCTTCAGCCTCAGGAGGGCGCAATGTTTATTTGTCTATTCTTATTTATTATATAATGATATCTTAGAAGTAATTAACTAGTAAGTAATTAGAAGTAATAACTAGGCTTGACCGACATCAAGACAAATGATACAACCTTCACCGATCAAGACTGTCCTATGATAATCAAGATGTGGGCACTGAATAGACCTTGTCTAAACCCAGCCCACAAGCCAAACTTAAACCTAAACTTAAAGTAAAATAATGAGCTTGGGTAATTGTTGCTATTACTATTGTAAATTCCAAACATAAAGGATGCTAAAATTGAACTGCTTAAACAGCAAGTGCTTGGTTTCTTTTTACCTGCCTCATAGACTTAGCAACTTGTGTATTGCCAATGTTATGATAAAGTAATGCAAAACTACGTTTGTCGTTGGCCTCGCTGCGTTTACCAGCAGTAATTGTCCTGATGCCGTCCTGACCTGCCGTGTTATCCGCCGCCTGTGCGCCGCAGGCCGGTGCACAGTGGTCTGTACTTACAGCCAGCTGACGGCCAGCAGCCGCGGCCTTCCGAGCTGGGACAGCTCTCCTGTGTCACACGCTTCGTCAGGAAACTCATCTCGCTGGTGAGTCCGAGACATGGCTGGGCAGAGGGGCTGTGGCCTGGGGGAGGTAGGGAGGGAGGGAGGGCCTGGCAAGGGCCTGGAGGGAAGGTAGACTGCCGAGGCCTGGCAGCCGGGTAGATATCAGTCCAGACATATCGTCAGTCTACCGCTGGTATGAGCTGGGTATGCAGGGTAACATGCACAGCAGCTGCGAGTTGCCATAACTGTAACCACTCGGTCAATAGTCAACTGACTCTGAGCCGGTGGATGCTTCACCTCGCTTGTATTTACCAGCCGGCGCAGTTCGCTCTGTAGTGACAGAGCTGAGGACGTGACCGGCGTTTGTCTCCTGTTCTGTCCGCCAGATGGAGCATGGCGCCAAATCGCACCTGCGGAACCTCACAGAGTACTTCGCCTTCCTGTTCGAGTTCGCCAAGATGGGCGACACAGAGACAAAGTTCCTGCTGGCCACCGAGTGTATCACCACCATGGTCAACTTCTATCTCAGCCAGATACCGGAGAACGTGAGTCAAGTGAACTATAGTCAGTTTGTCTTCCTAGGAAGTGGCGTTGCATTTTGGCTCGGGGCCTGCTGTGAGTTAATTGGCGATTCATCAACATTTCTAAGATATGTTATCTCTCAATATACACGGAATACAAAAAAGAGCGACTTACTGTGTGAATAGGTTGTTGAATAGAGTGCATTGTTTGGTAATCTTTCTGCTTGTGTTTATAGTATTGCTTGTGTATGTATTATTAAGGTTAAGGTTTATAGCCGTCGCCCGGCGGTGCGATTCCATTCGCTGTCAGACCGGTGCTCACCACTGCATCTCTGTCCGTCAGACCGGTGCTCACCGCTGCATCTCTGTCCGTCAGACCGGTGCTCACCGCTGCATCTATGTCCGTCAGGCTGACGAGGTGTCTGATGAGGAGGAGGAGGATGGGGAGACGGGCGGCGGCTCCGGCCCCGGCCCTGGGCCTGGGCCCGGTCCCGGTCCCAGCCCGGTCCGACCGGCGGACAAGTTCCGTCCGGGTAGTCTGGAGAAGATGATCAGCCTGGTGGCGCTCCTGGTGGAGAAGTCGCGAACTGAGGACCAGCGGCTGTCCTTGTCGGCGTCAGACCTGGCGGCCGTGGCTGGTACGTGGCAAAATGAGCAACACAAATACAATACATACTGGACACATTGTACAATTGTACTTTCTCTTTGGTTTGTGTGCAGTTTGCTTTTGTTACAATTCATGACGCCGTTCGTGTTCAAGATAGGAAGACGTAGGTTATGAATGCTTATTTTGAACAGTAATTGGCTGCAAGCACCATGCCGTCGATAAGTTTGTTTACATAGACGTGAACAACAATGTTGAGACTTATCACATCATGCTATATTAACACACCGTCGTTCCGGCCGTAGAGTAACTCTTCCTCACGATCTGGCTCTCCACAGGCGGCAAGGGCTTCCCGTTCCTGTACCACCAGATCAAGGACGGCCTGAACGTGCGTGCCACGTGCAGTCTGGTGTTGGCGCTGTGTCGCTGTAACGAGCGGCTGGCCGGTCTGCTGGTCGGCATGATCTTCCAGGCCGTCATCAAACACCAGGAGGTAGGAGGCAGCATATGCAGAGCACTGCGAACGTGTAGTGAGAGTTTAAAGCTAGTGTCGAATACGATGTAGACTACTATTATAATTAAACAAGCGTGATGCAAAGTTTGAGTTCAGTATCGCAGTTTTACGAGGTTTATATAATTTTGACTCGGTCTTCCCGCACTCATGTATGCTGTATTCTGGCATATATGTGTCGCTCGAATAAACTGTGTGTGCATCTGACCGACTTTGAGGTGGTGTGTGGTACTGTGAGGCTGTTTGCTTAAGAAACATAATAACACGATCGAACTTTAATCTGACATGGTGTATCCTTCTCGATCTGCAGGGGTGTCAGCCGTTCTTCCGCCTGCTGTCGCTGCTGGTGGAGGGCGACTCGGCGGCGGCGGCAGCAGCTGCGGGCGGCGGCGGGGGCGGCTCTCAGGTGCCCTGCTTCACGCAGCTGGCGCTGCAGCACATCTGGGAGGTAGCCCAGTTCTGTCCGCAGCCGGTGCTCGAGTGGCTGGCCGCCCAGGTGCCCCGCAACAAACTGGTACACTCGTGGGTGCTGCAGAACCTGGACAACTGGTGCGAGCACTTTCTGATCGCGCACGCCCAGTTCCGCGTCCGTGCCTGTGAGTACCGGCCAGGTCGTGACTTTCTATGGGCTCCGGTCTGACGCAGGGGTGAGCATCCATGACTTAGCGATAGGCATGGCATTTGGTTGTTCATGAAGTCTGTTCTCCCAGCCAACAATTAACTTGGGCACTGATCGGGCACAATGGTTTGATACCATTGTGCCCGATCAGTGCCCAAGTTAATTGTTGGCTGGGCTATTGTTACATCCAGTGTGACCATGATTATGTTCGAAATGCAATCTAGTGTCTGGTTTCCTCTTCTGGGCATCGGCGTCTGGTCTAGGTTAGGTTAGGTTAGATCCGTATGTTGTCCTGTAATGTGTTAACTGACTATCCTGTCTTGTAATGTCAGACAGTCTTGCTCTGTCGTGTCTTGCAATGTCAGACTTACGCTGTCCTGTCTTTTAATGTCAGTCTCGCTCTGTTCTGTCTTGTAATACCAGACGTCTTGCACCGTCGGCGTCCTGTCTTGTAATATCAGACTTGCACTATCCTGTCTCGCTGTAAAGTCTTTGACGTCCAACTTTAGGATCGGATGCGTTACAGCGGCTCGTCTGCTGCTGGTGGGCCTCGTGCCGTCTCGTCTAACTTGTGACCTGACCTGTGATCTGACATGTGACCTGACCTGTGACCTTGACCTGTGACCTGACCTGTGACCTGACCTGTGACCTGACTTACCTGACCTGACTTGTGACCTGACCTGTGACCTGACCTGTGACGTGACCTGACCTGTGACCTGACCTGTGACATGACCTGTGACCTGACCTGTGACCTGACTTGTGACCTGACCTGTGACCTGACCCGTGACCTGACCTGTGACCTGACCTGTGACCTGACCTGTGTTACAGCGGCCAGTCTGCTGCTGGTGGGTCTCGTGCCATCTACACAGTTCCGGCACCTGTTTGCACAGCGGCAGAGGCAGAGCTCTGGCGAGCTGTCGCTCCCACCGGACGCCCTAGCCGTCCTGCACCAGGTGGGTAGCAGTAGAGCTGATGCGCCGCGGTACTCTATCCTCATTGGGTGGCGAGGGAGGTGCTACGCTTAACTTGACGCTTGGTGGCTAGTTCGCAATACAATGCTGCTAAACTGGGCGCCGTGACGTGACCTTCGTTGTCGGAGAGCCCTAAAACACCAATCATCATCATCAATGCTGCTGAACTTAAATGACGGAAAGTCTCATGCGACGCAGTTTTTGTGTTTAACTGTCATGCAAGTGGACAAATTTAACTGCATTGCATCAAGACGATCTTTCTTCTGTGGGTTCATCACCTGCTAGCTAAAGTTCTCATCTGACTGTTATGGTGGCACGCCTTGCTCTGCCTTACACTTTGCATCAACTGCGTGTGTTGGATGTTAAGTTAAAGTTCGGGGCATGAGACACGTTTGGATGCTTTGGAGGTTTACCATTGTCTTCTGACGCTGTTCTGTGCGCCGTGCAGGTGTACCAGTGTCTTCTACGGCTGCTGAAGCCGGCCAGAGTCTACACGGACGTGCAGATGCACGGCAACATGAAGCTGGTGCAGTACTTCCAGCTGATGCAGTACTGCGTGCTCTCCCGCGCCGAGAAACTCATGGTGAGTGACGGTAGTCTGATCCTGTTCTGAACAGGCCTGGTACTGGGACGTTAAAGTAGATTATACAAGAGAACTACGCCTAAGGAAGGTCGAAATTGCTTGAAAGCATCCGGCCTATGTTTCTTGACTCTTCACATACAGAGCGAGTCAGTTGTTTGGCTCGTGTCTGGCTCAGTTGTACTGCTGCAGTTCGATCTGTACACTGCGACCCACCTGTTCTGTGCCGCTGGCCCATCCTGTGTCGGTATCTCACGGTTGTTCAGTCGGTAATCAGCTGGTTTGTAATCTGACCTGTCTTGTTTGTGTATTTGCTACCGTGATCATATGCACGGCTGGTCTCTTTTAACCCAGCGTGTGTGTTTTATGTACACGGAAAACCCGCTCTGCCCTGACGTCCTGCGGTGGCTGTGTTATAACTCTGTCCGTACACAGCTCGTCTTCCCCGGCCTGTCCTGCGTATGCCTGTGCTCCACTCCAGTGTCTCCTGCACACAGAGCCGGCCGCTGTTAATCTGACCTCATTGTATGTATGTGTGTGTGTGTGCGTTACAGTTCAGCCCGTACACAGCCGACCTGTGGACGTTGTTCCACCCGAAGCTGTCTGAGCCGTCCATTGCGGCCCACCACAACAAGCAGGCGCTGCTCATGTTCTGGTGCACCGTGTGCATCGACTGCCCGGAGAACGTGCAGATCATCGTCACCAACCCGCACATCACCAAAAACATCGGCTTCAACTACATACTGTGAGTAGCGTTGGCGCGCCCTTAAACCCCATTAAGCAAACAAACCTGCTGTGAGTAGGATGGAGGGTGGAACCCAGCAGTCGAGCTTGTTGCTAGCTTTATACTGGGCGCGACGGAGCATGAAATCAACCCGTCACTCTCGAACGCTTTTAAGTGCATTTCATTTACCGGCCTTTCTTTAGCCCCCGTTGAGTGTTTCACCGGACCCCTATGACCAGTTCAGTAGTCTGAGCGCTCTGAAACTCAAATAATCGCCAGTCTGGTTTGTCAACACCTCTAATAGGTGCTGTGAAACTGGTTGGATCAATTCGGAAGCTATATCGTACATTCACACAGTGCAGTCTTGTGACGTCAGCCATCATCCAGCGTTGTGACGTCGCTGACATTGTGACTGTCTGATGTCTGCAGGGCGGACCACGACGACGACCAGGTGGTGCTGTTTAACCGCAGCACGCTGCCGGCCTACTACGGTCTGCTGCGCCTGTGCTGCACCCAGTCCCGCGCCTTCACACGACAGCTGGCCAGCCACCAGAACCTGCAGTGGGCCTTCAAAAACATCACACCGTACCCGGCACAGTACAGCGCCGTGAGTGATACCATCAGTCCCTGCTCTGTGTAGTACAGTCCTGCGCTGCGAGGGATGATATCAGCCGCTTTACATGCAAGTGCTCAGTAAGGTTGTTTTTCTAGGCTGCAGACCCCTGACCTGTTAAGTGGTGTAATGTGTCTGAAGAAAGTGCGGCCTGCATTAGTTTGCTAGGAGACCCACGAATGTAGTCCGTAAATCTGCAAATGGAAAGTTTGTCTAGAAAGTTGTTGTCGCCTGTCGATTTTGCTTCGTGTTTAAGACGATGTCTTTTGCACAATCTGCGATTAGGCAGATTGTGACCCTTTGCTGACTGGTCCCTGGCACAAAATACGTCAGTGGCCGGCATGTCGGCGACCTCGGTTGACGCGTTTCGCTGCCGGCCTGATAGGCGACGGACGAGCTGCTGAAGCTGATGTCGCTGTTCGTGCTGGTCCACTCTGACACCACCGAGCAGGAGCTCAGGGAGATCGTTGCCTTCAAACGACAGACACTGCAGATGTATCTACAGGTGAGGCTGACAATCAGTTTTTTGTTCTTTTCAGCAGTTGCAATTATTTACAATATAAACAATTGTTTATAATATAAATTATTTATAATATAATTGTTTGTCACGAAGCGTTATTCGGTCGTTAATGTTTGTGTGGTGTTGCCAATTAATGCTAGTTACTGTCCGACCGCGACGATTCGGGTAATATGCGACCACCTACTGTTAATAGCAATGTGCAATGGTGTGTCGTCGTCGTTATCACTTGACTGTCGCTGCAGCCTAGGAATTTTTATCGTCTTCTGGACGTTTTTGGTCCACATAATTTTATCTTTATATTTTTGTAATTTGCTCTCTTCATTTTTGTTCTTAATTCGCACTCTTTTCACCTGATCTTACCAACATTACAGTTAATATACAATTACATTTTCCTTACAAGGATTTAATGTCTATTAGTTATTACAAATCAATCGTGCCTTTTTTATTTTCCATGTAAAATAATTTGTCCAAAAATGTAAATATTAATTTTTAAACCACGATTTTTTACTTCGGTTTTTACCTACATGTTTTTACTCTCTGGGGCCAGGTCACAAAACAAAACATACTTCACTGCCGCTGACACCATGACCCCGTCGCCCTCTGTAGGTGCTGGACGCGCGCTCCAGCTGGGCGACGCTCATCTCGGCGCTGAAGGTGCTGCTGGACACTGCCGAGGACCGGCTGTTCCTAGTCTACAACGGCGGCGTGGCGCTGCTCTGCGAGGCCACGCTGGCGCTGCACGCTATGCTCCACGAGGCCACCGCCTGTCACGTGACCGGCGAGCTCACTGAGCTGGTCCGGCTGCTGGCCGACACTCTGAGGTGCTGCAAAACGTTCCGGGACAACAAGGTGGGCGACGACGACCACCCCCGGGGGAGAGCTATGCCAGTCAGAGACGTGCCTGCTCATGGTGGTGGTGTGGGTGTACGTTCTACGAGTAGGATGTTTTTCCCAGCTCTCTAAAAACGGAAAACTATCTTGAAAGTGAGGTCTTTAATGAAGAGCTGCTGTATTTCAGCACGTATTCGATTGAGAAACTGTGACTCATTCCGATGAGAACTGTGAAGCTCGCATCCTTTTTAATCATTTACCCATCCTCCTTGGTCCCGCCACTTTTACACCCGGCCCCAAATCCTCGTTTTATCGGGTTTTCGCCGGGTGCCCCCTCGCCTGCGCCCCCGGGTTGATCGGATCTGGTGGCGGAGGGCGCGTCGCGCGGTCTGCCAGTCGTCTGTCCCAATCCCAACACTCCTCTTTGGCCAGAATATCGGGGCGTGGGGGGCCCGTAGGGCCCATACGGCTAGCGCGCTGTCGTTCCGCGCGGGTCCGGTGAGCTGCGCTGGTTCTCCTGGCGTGGAACGCACGGCCGCGTGTGTCGGTTTAAGGGGTCAAGGGCGACGGCGCTGACACGGGTCAGGACGGGGAGAGGTCTTCGTCGGTTACACCGCCGTGTGGATGAGGCGTCGCCTGCTTACCGTATAGCCCGCGGTACTCCTGGCGGTGCCACCACCCTGCCGGGGAGTGAGTGTGGGCCTGTCCCCCAGTTGGGCTCCGTGGTGGGTGGGAGGCCGCGGTGCCGAATCATTAACCACACTTTCATGGCATCCTCTAATTCAAAAAGTCCACCCCATCCCCCGAGAGGGGGAACGGACCAACATTAACCGGCGGTGGCAAGTGCTGCCGCCACGCCCGCACCACGGATTCTGATTTTCCGGAGCAGTGAGAGGCCGCTTGCCTCGCTGTCTCCCTTCCAGCGACGAGATGGTTGTGACCGATTTGGCAGTATTGTTCGATGTGACAGGATGAGGGACGGAGGGATCGAGGTCGAGTTCGAAAAGGGAGATGAGGCGGCTCAGGCGATGGACGTGAACCGATTTGTGTACAGTGTGAAATATTCTTCCGGACGAAGGGATTGATGTCTTGCTATGACGTGGAGAAGTTCACCAAACTAAAAATTTCTCGAAGGGCGTGATAACTGGCTTTGGACCTTCGTGTGTGAAGTGACCAGGAGATAGCAACGTCTCTTTGGAGCAGTCACAGAGGCTCGAGACGGATTGATGGTTTAAGAAGGAACCGGAGGACCACACCGACAAACAAACATTGTACTAACATTCGACAGAACTGACCTTCCTGCTGATGTCCGCGTTGGGTATGTGAAGGTGCGAGTTCGGTTGTATATCCCAGCACCAATGCGCTGCTTTCAGTGTCAGCGCTTTGACCATACCAAAAACTTTTGTCGGGGAAAGCGAGTATGTGGTAGGTGCGGCTCCCAGGAGCACGATTGGGAGGAGGAGTGCTCGGCAGAGAAGCGCTGCGTAAACTGTAGTACTAATCAGTCACCTCACACTGCCTACGACCGCACATGTCCTTCTTACTTACGAGAACACGAAATCTCACAATCAAGCTTGCACAAAAAATATATCCTTCCGAGAGGCTCTGTGAACTGTATGATCTACACACATCAAAGGTATTCGTACGCCTCGAAGGCCAGGGCGCCTTCTTCATCTCATGGCCACATTGACAGCTTGACCGCGATGGGACCTCATCGCCCTCCTGAAGTCATTCGGTCTGTCTGTGGTTTTAACCCCTCCTGCGTCTGGCGCCGTCCAGGCATCTGAGATCGACGTCGCTGCGCGGCCTGCCTCACCGGCAACTGCCGCACCTCCGGCTTCCCCGTCCCTGGCGAGGCGGCCGGAGGGGGACGAGGGCTGGACACTCGTCGGGGGCGGTCGGAGTTCCCGCCGAGAGCCGGCTTCCACAACAGGCACAGTATCGTCCCCTAATACGCCGCGGGTGCCCTCTTCGTCAGCGCCGAGCCGTCCTGTGGGAGAGACGGTGATGGAGGCGCTACGTAGGGGCGAGTCGGAGAGACGTGCTCGCGAAGCCAAGCGAGCCCGCCCCGTCGAACGAGCCAAGGAGGCGAGAAGGTCCTCTGGCTCAGACAAAGAGTCTGCCCCACCTTCGGGGGCGAGCGGGGACTCCCCCTCGATGACGGGCGTCTCTACCCTCCGGGGTGGCGGCGAGAGGTCTCCCTCTGCTGTGGAGANCTTGACCAACTAGAAGGGTCCCTGGGCGGGTCAAAAGGGTCCCCCTGAACATCCTAATTGGCCTTAGTCGCACGGAGGGGGCCCAAGTTGCTCAATGGGTCCTTTCAAGGCTCGGGAGGGGCCCTTTAAACGCTCGGGAAGGGGGTCTTTGGTCCACCCGCCGCCCCGGGCGTAAAATCCTGTCCTATAACGTGCCTGCATCAGAGGGGCGCCACGAGGCGCCTAAGAGCGGGCTCCACGAGGCGCTTCAGAGGGGCCCCATGGGCCCATGGGGCCGCCCCTCAGAGGGGGCCCCGCATTTGTAAGGGGGCACGGAGCCTGTGTGCCCCCCCTTGTTGCGCTTTGCCTGTACCTATAAACAGTTCAACGGGCAGACGACGCGCTCGCTCCCCCCACCCCCTACGGCCAACAACTTTATCGCTGGTGTCTGACGGCCTGTAAATTTGACCCCCACGCTGCATAACTTTTTTAAAGATACTTATAAGAAGGTCATAAGGATAATCTAGGGTCGCCAGTTTTGAAACGGTTGATAAAATTGCGTTCCCAACCCAAATAGGATGGTGTCTTTTACAATAAAATAGGTCCAGCCGTTCCTGAACAACCGGACGGAGGCCCACCGGGCTGCCTCATAGGGGCCTAGGGGGCCGCATTTCGTAACTCGTAGGGAGGTACGGGCCTGTGCGCCCTCTTGTGTGTACCTCTGGGCCAGGCACGTAGCCAAAGGGGGGCGGCGGAGGCGGTCGCCCCCCCCCCCTGGACTCTGGAGGCCCTGGCGGGCCCTTTTCGGCGGCGCGTGCGCGCGCGATAAAGGGCCGACTTTGACCGCGCGAAGCGCGAATATCATGGATCTACAGTCCTCGCGATGCGTGGTCTTTTGACTGTTAAGAAGCTTTCGTGTCTTTTAGGACCAATCCGGCCCATCTCTTGAAAGACAAAGGCCCTGGACGTTCACAAGAGCCCAATGCATGTCAGAGAGGCCCCTGGATAAGCCAAAAGGGCCCGAGCGGGTCAAAGGGCCCCCTAAACACATCAAATGGGCCTCTAGACAGCACAGAGGGCCGTGGGAAGGTCTGACGGCCCCTGGGGAGGTCGAAAAGGCCCTCTGAGCGGTTCAAAGGGCCCCTGAACACGTGAAATGGCCCCTAGCCAGCACAGAGGGCCCTTGGGAAGGTCGAAGGGGCCCCTGGGCAGGTCGAAAGGGTCCCTGAGCGGGTCAGAGGGCCGCCTGAACACATCGATGGGCCCTACCAAGCACAGAAGGGCCCTTGGGAAGGTCGAAGGGCCCTGGCAGGCGAAAGGGTCCCTGACTGGGTCAGAGGGCCCCTGAACACATCGAATGGACCCCTCAACAGCACAGAGGGCCTGGGAAGGTCGAGGCACCCTGGGCAGGTCGTATGGGCCCCTGGCAGGTCGGAGGGCCCAATGGAGAGGTCAGAGGGCCCTGAGCGGCTTAGAGGGCCTCCCTGAACAACGTCGAATGAGCCCCTAGCCAGTAGCAGAGGCCTGGGCAGGTTGAAGGGGCCCCTGGAGCGTCGGAGGGACCTCTAGAGGGGTAGGCAGGCCCTGAGATTCGTAGGGCAAAAAAAGCCAGCGAGTTCTTTATCTAGGTCGAAAGGCGCCCTGAGCAGCCTGGAAGACCCTTAGCAGACAAGAGGCCCCTGAAAATTTAAAAGAGGTCCTGTGTAAGGTCAGAGGGTCCCCCTGAACAGAAGCAAAAAGGACCCTGGTGGGTCAGAAGGGCCCATGACCAATGACCACGCAAATTGGCTCTCACGAGAACGAAGGATCAGATCTTCTTTATCCGTTCTATCTGGCGCTTTTTAACGCTCGGGATAGCCCCTCTCGATCCCCCCACCCCCCCCCTGGAATCATGGCTAGTGCTTTGGTAGACTAGAGACCCTTTTGAGGCGCCGACGCCAGGACGAAATCCTGGCTACTTCAACGCTCGGAATGGGCCCTCTCGAGGAAACCCCGGAAATCCTGACTATGTGCTGTTACAGACCCTTTTGAGGGCGCCCCGGACGAAATCCGGCTACGTGCCTGTTTAATGGTCTCTTTGAGGGTCCTAGGTCCTGGTCCAATCCATCTCATCAAAGTTGAAGTTTTTTCTTCAAAATCCACAAAAATAAAAAATAATAATACAAAAATCACACAATAAAATGGCCACAATCCGTAGAGTTTTCATATCCGCTCCTTTTTTGGGAGGGGCTTCAACGCTCGGAAGGCCTTTTGAGGCGCCCCCCCCCCTGGACGAAATCCTGGCAACGTGTCTGCTCTGGGCTTGCAGAATTAAAGTATATAATTATAAAACTTTACACTTTCATTGTATTGGTTATCTCTTTTTTAAATACAACAAAACAGGGGAACCACTATGGGGGGTGGCCACCCCAGAGGGGCCCCACCAGGCCGGCTCGAGCAGGAACGTAGCCAGAGGTGGGTTCGCCTCCCGCCCCCCCTCCCTGGAGGCCAGGGAGCCTTTCGGTGAGCGCAGCCGCGCTAAAAGGGCCGACTGAGACTGCGAAGCGCGGTGATTATGACAGCTATCAAAGGTCTGGATACCACGCCATGCATGTTTTGAGAGTTTTAGAGCACTTCTAGAGCCTCTTTAGGGCCTACTGCCCAACTAGGACCCTCTCTTGAAGATCCAGAAAGGCCCATGGACGTTCAAAGCCCTGTTGAGACTTCTAGAGCGAGTCTCTGGCTATAACCAAAAGGGTCCCTGGGCGATTCAAAGGGTCGTGAACATGCCGAATGGCTGTAACTAGCACAGAGGGACTGGCAGGTGGAGGGGCTCCTGGAAAATTTGAGGGGCCCCCTGAGCCAGCTTGATTTGGCCCCTGGGAATGTCGGTAGAGTGACAAAGCAGCCAGAGCAGTTTCCTTACAGTTTAAGGGCCTGGACAGACCTGAAGGGCCCTGGGAAATTAAAAAGGGTCCTAGGGGGCCCTTAAACTCTCAGGAAGGGGGTCCTTTTAGGCCACCGCGCCCGGGCGAAATCCTATCTATACGTGCCTGCCTCAGAGGGGCCCCACGAGGCCGCCTAAGAGGGTCCCCACGAGGCCGCTTCAGAGGGGCCCCTCGGAGCCGCCTCAGAGGGGCCCCCAATTGGCCGCCTCAGAGGGGCCCGCATTTCGTAAGGGGCACGGGCTCGTGTGGCCCCCCTTGGTTGCGCCTTTGACGCCCATGATCAGCTTCCGTCATAACAAGTGTGTGCCGTGTGGGGTAATAGTCGATCGCCATGCAAAGTAAGTGGGTCAACTCCGTACCCCCTGGTTTTCAAAAGTGGGGGAGTCACGACCTCCCCCCCGTCCCCCCGTCGGCGACGCCTCTGCCTCCTTGCCTTGGTACAAATCATTCACAATAATCGTGCAATAATCTTACTTCTCTCGGCGAATGAGCACCTCTTTGTTCATCCCGCGCGCCGCTTGCGTTCAGCCCTGGTGCCTACCGCCAAGCCCAAATCAATACCGTTGCCCTGCACGAACAGCTGTGGAATCGATAGAAATCGGCAGATGTCCCTGTTTTTACTTTTAGCACAAAAAAGCAGGATTGCGCAAGGCAAATTTTACCTATGTAACATTGTTTACCATTCGTCCTTATTTGGCTGCATCTCAGAGCTTCTGGCTTTGTTTACGCTTTTGAATGACGCGCCTTGCTCCGACCAATGAGAGGCCGAAATACAGCGCGGCGAACGACTGTAGCCAATAGTGGCTCGCCTTACAGTACTTGTGTTGGCGTCCTTCGTTTCATAAAAGCGGAGCACGGTGCACGAGGTCATAGCCCGGAGGTACTGCGTCGTGGTTGGTGTGCGGCGCTGGAGATAGCTGAGGCATTGCACATTCCTTTGTTGCTGCTCGAGGTAAGAGCTCAGCACCTGGGCAATTCACTCTGAGCGTTTGCTGGAGACAGACGCTGTCTGGTGTTCGCTCCTCCATCGATTGCTTTGTTACTGCGTCGTACGGCCCGATCCGCGTTCCGTCGTGCCTTGGCTTGTGCTGACTGCTGGTGTCGTGGTTCAGCTTCCTTTGGACAATTGACTAGGTATTTGGTGGGTATTTTCTTTGCTATATAAGTTGTCTTTATTCCTGTTTTCATTTGCAGTTTGCTAATTTCAGCTGTGTTATCGAGTTTTCACATCAACATTCCTGTTTGAATTCCTACGACGGGACTTGGACTGGTCGTATCGGTCAGTGGCGGATCCAGGATTCAATCAAGGAGGGGGCCAGGATAACTAGACAACGAGGGGGCTACGTAGCAAAGTGCCCCCCCCCTTCAAGCCTTGGTTGGCTGTAGACATGTGCTTGGATCCTGAAAGTGGATACTGAGATCTGGGGTCTGGATCCTGGATCCCAGATCCACTGGGATCATAGATCCAGCTTCCAAATTGTTCATGGATTAACTGGTATCATATATCTGACTTCAATATTGATTGATGGATCCACTTGGATCAGATATTGCAGACACTATTTTGCATTGAGATCCACTGAAGTGTGATCCCAGATCTGCGCCATTATACAGATGCATATTTTTTTAACCTATTTTTTCAGTAATTGTCGGTACCTTTAATTTGTTGTGAATGAAACTAGCATGGGCTTATGCCTCCGAGTTTGATTTTGTCAAGCAATACTATAATTATGGCATGATATATAAGTTGGATCCTGTCATATCCAAGATCTGTTAGGATCAGAGATCTATTTTCTTTGCTTATCATGGGATCCTGTGTGATCCAAGATCCATTCCAAAATTTAATTGAGGGATCTTCTGGGATTCAAGATGCACTGTTGTAATTTGTTTTGGGAATCAGTGGGATCATATATCCAACATTACCTCAGATCCTCTGGAATCATAGATCCTTCTTGCAAATCCATGCACATGTCAGGCTGGCACCCTCATATCTTAGTTAAGGGCTCTCTAGCCTGGTGTGCTGATGCCCTTTCAAGTGTCCCAAGATTCCATTTTGGCTTGTTCGGGTCAGAGCTGGAAAATTGAGCCAAACAATTACCAAGAGTGGAGAATAATTACACGAAAATGGTGAAATATTAATTATTGTTTTAAATGTGAAAAGCAGTAGTTTCCATTACAATCACGTACTTTTAGTCAATATTTATTCATGTCAGAATCAATATCACAATTCCCAATTTGGGAGTGAAAAATTAGTTCCTGTAATAGAGAATGAGAGTGGAAAATTATGAACAGTTGGGTGTCATTCCCCACCCAAATCGACAATTTTTGGGACACTGGCCCTTTTTACCTAGAAGTCAAATCAGTTAAATGCCCTTTATATGCCCAAATGGGCCTCTTCAAACCAAAATTGATCCCATTCTAGCCAGAATGGGCTCTTGGAGGTCAAAATGGGCCCCCAAGATGTCAATCTGGGACCTCTGGAGGTCAGAGCAGGCAAATTTACTAGGGATTCACTTAGTGTCCTACTCCTAGGATTGTTAAATTTGGGTGGTTAACAACACCCTGTGTGTAATATTTTCCACTCTTTGCCCCCAGTTTTACTGTGAATTTTCCACTCCCTAAATCAAGTTGCATTGGATAACTTAAACTATATATAAACCTAACACTGATATTAGCACTGCTCATATAATTTGTGGATGTAAAAACACAAAAAGCAAGGAAAATATTGTCATTTGCAACAGCTGATTTTTATGGGTTAGTTTGTAAAATCAAAGTACATCGTATGTTCTTTTTATGTTTAATTTTGCACTCTATGGTTATTTTTGGGCCAAATTTCCCACTTGACACCCTGGCTTAAAAGCAATACTAGGACCCTGGTCATTTGTTTGACAATGGAGGGAAATTCGTTTTGAGTCACTTCGATCAGCTATGGACCCCCTCAGGCTATTGGGACCCTTCGAGGCTCGAGGGGGGCCATGGCCCCATGCCCCTCCCCTCTGGATCTGCCACTGGGTCATATTGGACTGTTTTGGTTTGGCGTTGCATACAAGGAAATTACAACTGAGAAGTGAAACATTACTTGTAACTTTAAACGAATTGTGCTTAAGAAACATGTCCTTTGGCTATCAATTTTACTTGTCATCTTCATTGGATGCTCATTTCTTTGTTAGGGCGTATTTTATCATTGTTTGGTTATACTTGCAATGCCATAAGAGCATGATAATATATGTGAATTGTAACCATTTTGTACTTAACTACTTGCCACATGTCATTTGTCTATTTAGCAAACCTTCTATTTCCAACTAAGCTCAATCGAGATTTTATTCGCATTTGGGTTTCCAACTTAGCCGTTGAAAACGATAAGCTCGTAATTTATTCTGCTTGAGAGTGCAGATTTCCCCCTAAAAATGTTTCGAAGAAAAACGTTGATGTCCGTCTCATCTGGCATAGTATTTGTAATCGTTATGAGTTTATTAGTTGTGTCCAATTCATGTTTTGCGTTATTCGGCTGCATTTGAAATTGCATTACATTTTGCGTTATGCTCGTGTTTGGTGCCTATGTGCTGTCTGTGTGCGGTACGGTACGCCTGTACTTAGGCTCGAAAGGGCGCCATATAAGTAACCACGAGAGTAGGTATTTCTCATCCATGGTAGCAGCGCGCTAAAATCCCAATCTACCTTAAGTACTAGCTTGTATGATGCTAAACCGGAGTGGACAGAAAGCTCTCTTCAAGAGTGGATGGTGTTCCGTCTTCCGCTCAAGGTGTGGATTATTCAGACAACTTTGTCATAGATGATTATCACTCGTAATCGTTGGTTATACCAAAGTGGTTGTGTTATCATTTTCCCGGACTTTGTATGGTGACATAGTTATGGGTTATGCTATTAAGTGGTCGTATTTCAATTTTACCTGCCGCTGCCGGAAGTGCATTGTGCCCTGAATTGATTTGTCACGTTTTTTTAATAAAAAAAAAAAAAACAGATCTGCGACTTCGAAGTTTGTATTTGATTCGATCTTCGTTTAAATATCATGTTGGCCCATTAAGATTTGTCTTATGTTTTTTTAATTACCTTTTGGGATGTTTTGACTGGGATTTTAGACGACACCCAGTCTCGGTGTTCTGAAGGGACATATCAGCAAACCGATCTTTTTCAGGATTCCACTTTGCAGACTCCGCCATGGGCAGTTACTGGTCCGCCGAAGCTGATGTTAGTAAGCCGCCGTCTGTCTCACCTTGCATGCACAGGGTCCGTGACGCCTCTGTGTCTGGGCGGAACTCCCTCCCGTGCCTTTCTCACCAGTTTATTTCAGTGTGGTGTTGGACGTTTGGTTTCCAGTCCGTCTTGGCATGCGTGACTCTGTGCTTGGCGCCAGCAGTGGGTTGTGACGCCGCGTTTGCATGATGCTGCGCTTTGAATAACTAACGGGTCGGGTGGCACCCTGTTCCTGTCGTGCACCACTGACCACTGCACCAGAAGACATGCGGCGGTGTGCACTTTTCTAAAAAAGCGTTTCTTTGCCAGCGTGTTGTATGATCATTATTCTCGTCCACTTGCTTTCATCATTGGGAAATAATTGTATTTGCAAGCTTCCGAATTGTATTGCCTCTTTTTTGTGGGAATATGAATTTCAATGACATCTTTGTCTATTTTGTTAACAATTGCTTGTATCTCATTGGCGTTTTCGCTCATTTTCCAAATGGTCATGGTCATAGTTATGCATTGTTTTTGCTGTTGCATTCGTCCCACAACATTTGTTTTTTCAATTGTATAAAATATCAAATTTTGACATTTGTTATCCCTGCTTCCGCCGTTCCGCCATTTGTGTGGCGTGCTCCGGCCTGTTGTTGACTGAGATCTAGCCGCCGTCGTTCTCTGCGTCTACTGCACCGCTTTCCGACGCCGACGAGTCTTTGCATTATGTGTGGCTGTCGGCCGGGCCGGACTGGGCTGCGGTGCGGGCGCCTGCACGCTGGCTGGGGCTGCCAACTGACTGTTTGTTCCCCGCCACCCAACTGTTGATGGCCACCTTTGACTGGCTGGCGCACGCTGCTGCTGCTGCTGCTGACGCTGCTGTAAACGCTGCTGTTAACGGTGCCTCACTGCTCTCTGGTCTGGGGCAGGGTTATGTTACAGTTCCTTGAATGTCTCTAGCTAGCGTCCTTTACCGCCAGAGTGTATTACTTTTTGTTACCATGTATGAGCACATTCTATCTTGCACATGCATGACATTGTGTAGCAATGCACTTTGTGCAATGCTGTAATCGCTTTAATCTCTGATCAGTGTTAGTCACATTAATTCTGATTGTTTAGCATTATTTTCTATTTAAATACTGTGTGTCCTCAATAATAATAGTTTTAGCCTCTTTTTTCAGTATCAATTGAGTTATAACTATAATTGAAGTTATATTTTGCATTCGTAACTAAAATAATCAATTTAATTTGATATATTTTAGTCTTCTTTACGCTGTGGTTATGAAAGGCATTGAAATAATTATTATTTTGCATCTTTTTATTTGACCTTACAAAAGCTTTTGACAAAAATTTGTTTTTAATTATTTCCCGTTGAAAGTGTATACGAACAGATGTCACGCTCATTGTCAGTAATGTTGTTTTCTTCGACAGCTGCTGCTTGCAAGCTATTCGGTGCGTTTTTAGGTTTTGTGTATGTGATCATGAGCCACGCTCGAAAATTTATGCAAAACATCAAATCATAAACTTAACTATTCAATTTTTGTAAGGACGTCGAATGTAAAGCTTGAAAAACACGAAAGTCATATAGGAAATTGCACAAGGTGTGATACATCTGTTGTAAAAATGATATACTTTTTTCTAATTAATCCCTAACTGAGCTTATTCGGTCGTTATACTAATTTGACCACTTGGTGTCTTCTGTTGTTTAATATGTGCCCGATTTGCATATTACTTAACATTCTTGAACGTCTATCGCAGTTTCAATATCTACAGTGACTGCAGAACCAAACGTCCAATCAATGTGGCCAGTCTGTGCCCGCATGCCGCTGTGGGCATCAACTGACAATATAATCACTGCTCTTTTTCAGCCCAACGCGGATCCCAACGCCACTGTCGACATGTCTGCCGGAGATAGTAAGTTTCCATTGCCATTCGTGGCATGTCGAAGGCATGCTTCCCTGCTGCATGTGCACAAGTCCCGTCCAGCATATAGCCTATTCCCGTTGTGTGACCGGCGCCATCCCGTCCTAACCTGCGGCTCTGACCTGAGCGGCATGCTCGGCGGACATTCATACTCTGCCAATTGGTGGCCTGAGCTTCTTCTGCATCGGCTAGAGTGGTATCATTGCGACAGAACGGAATCGTCCGACTTGCTGCGAAGTTTCTTATTCATTTGAATTCATGCTATGGATGGATAGCTCATAAAGTAGTTTTGCATCGAAATCGGAAGCAACCAAGAGGTCTCCTTTCGGCGATTGAATGCGATATCACCCGTTTGTGCTGTTTTTCGTGGCGTGAGCTCAAAGTAGCCGAAGCTACGTGGTGAGTTGTCGCGTCGCCCACGTCGGATGGGGTGCCGGCCGGTGTGGATGGGGTGCCGGCCGGTGTGGATGGGGTGCCGGCCGGTGTGGATGGGGTGCCGGCCGGTGTGGATGGGGTGCCGGCCGGTGTGGATGGGGTGCCGGCCGGTGTGTTCCGGTGAGTCCGGCACGTGCCGCTGACTCAGCAGAGAGTCCGACTGGCGGCGCTGTATCGATTGTGGCGGGCGGGTCTTACGGCGCTTGCTCCCTGCAGCGGCGACGCCCCTCCGTCGGCCCTCGCTCCAGTCGCGCCGTCGATTTCGTCGCTGCCGACTTGCAGGGCGTATCCACTTGGTGTCGAGCTCCTCTGTCAGACGGACACGCCGCCGCCGGTCAGCCAAGCCGATCGCTCAAAGCCGCAGTCATGATTTTCGGTCTCATCAAGGGTTCGGTATACAGTTGCTTCTGCAACAGCTGCTCAACGCCAGCGCTCGCGGCCAGAGGTGAGACAGCCGGTGCTGGCGGGCTGGCTTTGTCAGCTGGTGTAACCTCTTTTCTGAAGTTCGCGTGTAGGGTGGGTCTGTTCGTCCCCCGCCCCCGTGGACCCCTGGGTTTGATGGGAGCGGCCGTGTTGTGGGAGTGCGGGTTTCGACACCACGGGCTAGAGCGGGTGGAGGCTCGCCGTTCAAACAAACTACGCCAACAACTTTCATCTTCCTAATGGGTGGTGATCGTTCGCTGTGGCCGAAACGCCTCCCTCGACCCTCTGCGAAACCTGCTGTCCAATCTACCGAACCCAGTGGACCGTCGCGTTCTAATAGTTTCCAACAGTAATGACGAGGGGATGGGTGTGGGTGTCAAACCCGGGGACGCGTGGGTGGCACGCCGGGCTGGAACTGTGGGGACCGCGCCCTATGCGCACCGGTCGCACGCGCCGCTGCCATCGTCACTTCCGACTCCAGTGCTGTGTGTTACCGTTCAACTCTGATTGGATTCACACGGTCCCCGCGGGGGTCACGTCTTTCGATCGGGCTCCCTCTAGTGGTGTTCAAATATGCATTGGCTGAGAACGCCGGATGCTATCGTTGCCCCGCCTTGCCACTCTCGGGAATCTCACATCGCCGGTTTGTCTTGTGGTGGTCTTATCGAGCACCTCAAAGCCGGCTTAGTGAAGTCTGTTGGCCTATAGGGTGACGGGGTGAGGGGGGACGGACGGGTGCGGTGCGGTGACTCACGGGGAGGGGCAGTGGCCGGCCGGCGCCGCCGCCTCTGGCTGTCTGGGTCGGGTCACTGGCGGTTGTCAGGGCAACGGACGCCGCCGGCGCCTGCCCCCTCCCCGCCGTCCCCGCCCCTCCGCTGCTGTCGTGAAGGGCTGGTAGCCGTGGGGACTGCGGTCTAAAGACGCGCCCGCGACTAATTGTGTTTGCTCGCGTGCGGATGGTAGTGCTGTAGGCTGTAGCAGTGGACGTTTGCGTGGATGGGCTAGCTGCTGTCGGGGTAGACCGATGATTTGATGGATTATTGGAGCGTTCCGAGTATTTGGGTTTAAAGTAAGTTTGATGGGACTCGGTGAGCCGTTTCCTCGTTTGGAAACGTTATGTTCAAACTTTTGTGACGGTGAATGGTTTCTGGGCGCCCAAGTCTGAAACTTTTTGTGTCAGTTTTCAACAGCCCTTGTTTTTAAGTAAAATAAAATAATACTTAATTTATAAACTTAATTTATAAAAGAATATAGTTTGCAATATCAATTTCATGTATTTTGTCACACTTCAATACAAATATTCATATTTGTCGCTTTTGAAGTTTAACGAGTTGATAAGTGATGAAAATCGAAGTCCCAATAATGTTGGACGTCCGAAAATAGTCGGACTCCGATTTGGTCTTCGGTCGGTCAGCCACATATATTTTTTGACAATTTTCGGTCAAGGCATATAGATTACAGTTACGATTTTCATTCCTCACAGGTCTTAACATCTTACAGGCGGTTGATTGGAGGATGTTTTCTAGCAGTGTGGTACGACTGATGCATTTAAATGAGAAATTGAATGCAAAATGATGTGATGGTAATTGTGGACATAAAATAAAGCAAAAACATCAGTGATTGTTATGTATAGGATGTTTTCAAAATTGGACTATTTTCGGACTCTTGGACTCATAGGACACTTTTCGGTCAACCTTGTCATATTAGATCGGGCTTTGGATTAGACAGAATTTGTAAAATTTCCGAATCTTGCACCACTATTAAGTTGATGCATACGACGATCGTGCTATTTATTTCAGGAATTGAAGGATTACAGGCCAACAATATTAATCCTTTCTTTTTACTACGACGGTTCACTGAAAACTGCCACTTGATTTTAAATGTCAGGTGTTTAACATCAATGACGGGGGATTACTTCAGAAATCTCCTCGTAGTGCTTAGCATTTGAGCAAATATCTCAATTCTGCAATGACACGAAAAGGTCTGATTTATTATTAGTGTTACAGTGTATTACAGTTTTGGGATGTTAAAAAACGGTAAGAAGCTATTTGTTTGATTGATACGATAAAATTCACGTCTTGAACCCTTTTAGTTGAATTTCCACTTAATTATTCTGGTTTTGTTTTGTTTGTGTTTCGATATCGATTAAACGATCGCCACTATAATCAAAGGGAAGATGTTATGTTAATCGTCGCACCAAGACAATACACAATCCATATGAACAATGTTAACAAACCGTCGACAGGCAAATGACCGCTGCAGCTGAGTTCGGCAGAGCTGAGCTTTAGCAGCGCTCACGAGCTGCTAGTCGAAATGCTACTAGCCGGCGCTAACGATATCCCAGCAAATTGGCATCGATATTAGGAATACTTGTAGTGATGAGCTCTCTGGGTGGGGTGTACCTACCCGATAACTTTGTGCTACCTTGTTCTAGGGGGCTTTGGATTATCTCAGCTACTAGTCTGCATCTGGAAAAAAGAAATACATTGTTCGATTAAGAAAGTTATGTTATTTCAAAACTATTGTCAATAACCCCAGATAAGCGATGCGAGTAGACGCACTCCCTTTAATCACTTCTCTAGTCGGCGATCATTTTTTTGCATTTTAACGTTTTCGTTAAAGCTTAACTTGCATTACCAAGAGTTCTTGAAAACGTACTATTTGTAATTAATCTTTTTATGTAACGCCAGAAGTCTGTCATGGAATTTGCCAATGGAAACGTCTCTGTAATGGTATCTATTTTTTTTTTAATGAAATATGCGCAGCACCTATTGCATGTCTCAGCCAATGGTCTAGCATTTATATCGTTGGAGATATGACATTTTGTATTTGTTTCTGCAGAGTTTTCCACTGCCAGCGGTTGACGTCACGGGACCGAGCTGGGCCTGACGCAGTGTCCCCCCTCCGCCCCTGCCCCCTCGGCTGGCTTTAAAACGCCCGCCACTGCCACTGCCTCGGCCGCCGGAATCGATGTCTGTTCGTGATACTGGCCGTTCTGAAACATGACTGGCGTCGCTCGTCGGAAAGGAACTCGGCCGAAATGGCAGACTCCGGTCGAGGACCCTGGGCTCGCGGTTTAGCCTGCACGCCGGTGTGTTATCACGCTGGTGGTCAAATTCAAACGGCCGTTTCTGGCAGCCGTTGGAGACTGTCGGTCGGCATGGCAGGTTGTTGAGAGCGTGTCCCGCGCTGCCGTGCCGATTTGAACAGCCAGCCCTCGTCCACTGCTGCCAGCCAGCTGACTTGGCACGGCGCCAGCTCGGTTCGCCGTGGCGTCCGTCGCAGTCTCCGGCTCTTTGTTGTGCTGCGGCTGCCTGCCCCGGGCAGTCAGCTGATGCACAGGATAGCCGCGCGGGGCCGGGGCCCCGACTTTTACCATTAAACTTGCAAATTGTGTGGGGAAAAATGTATTAGTGGCAGACAGCTTTCCGGGCCCGGGGCATGTTGAGAAGGCTGTTAATCGGACTCGGAAGGCCTTGAGGAGCGGAGTCGTCACCGCTGTGAGGTAATAGCATCAGCAGCGGCAGCCACCCTGTGCCGCTTTGTTCGCTGAGGCAGCTGGCGAGCGCGTCGGCTGCTCGGCCAGCCAAGGCCATTTGTGTTGATGTTTTCAGCCGGTACACGAGCACCGGAGTGGGCGGCGGTGGAGGCCGCCTCCCGACAGGTAAAAGGTGGTTTGGCGAGCTCTTTCCTACCAGTGATTGTCGTGCTAAGCGCGACGTGGTGTTTCCGAGTTGTTATTGATTGGAGTTCTGGTGTACTTTTGATGGAGAAACTTGTTGATGAGGTAACGATAAACGAACTGAACGGACGTTCCTCCTGGCAGTGCAAAGCTCCAGAGCTTGGCTCGACGGAGCCGCTGTGGTCGAGTGCCACCTCAGTCTTGAAACTAAGCCAGGGGGCTATTTCGGTGCGTGCCTCTGGCGTGCCTCTGGCGTGGTGCGTGGTCCGGCCGGGGGCGCTCTCGTGTCAATATTTGAGCAGTGTGCGTGGCGACCGTGTGGCCCTGCCCTGGTTGGCAGGCTACAGTGGTCTGGGGCGATGCCACGGTCGCGCGGCTCCAGGGGCCCACTAACGCGATTTATGATCATGGCCGATACTCGGGCGTCAATCGAATTTCGTGATTAGCTTACTGGTCACAGATTAATGCCTGCCGAACAGCGGCGGCAATAGAGTAAGTTAGTTATTGGGTAGATCTGAATTAAGGGCGGAATTGGATTTGATAGGTGCGCCGAGTGCGCTCATTTGGGTGTTGAATCTAATGCATTATCGAAGATATAGATAGGAACTGATCCGATAGCAATGATTGCAGACATTCCGATGGACTTTGTCGCTGAAACAAAGAAATCTGACCTCAGTTCGCCTAACAGCTCTACCATCATATCAAATGTCTCAAGTGGACATCTGCTGAACTTGCGAGCCTGCCTTCCTAGTGTTTTCTTTGTCTCGAAGTCCGGGGTCCCAGTAATGTTGACTCTGCGTTCCAGCCACTGACCGGACTGGTAGGGATTGATCCCAGGGGCATTGTCCCTCCCCTACCCCCGGCTATAGTCGCTGCGCAGTCGGCTCCACCACGCATCACCACAGCCTGTCACGTGGTGGCCGCGTGGTGCGGATCTGCGCAGCGCTTTAAACCGCCGCACCCACCGCTCCCTGTCGAGCTGTCAGCTGGACCATCAGCTGGTCCCGAGGTCACGTGACCAGACCTGTGTGCCCCGCGGTGGGGCTGGGTGGTGACGGGGGGGGATACTGCGCAGCAGTGCCCGCTGGTGGCCTTGCGGAGCGCAGTGAGCGTCGGCCGCGGGTGTTGAAGCCGGAGCTGCGGCCGGACCGTGGGCGGCAACCGGCTTTACCTGGGCAGCGCCGGAGATTGCGCAGTGACTTAGCAGTACCTCGTGCGTCGCGGTGGTCCCCTCCTCCCCCCCGTCTCTGTGGCGTCTGCTGCCGGGGTCAGTGGGGCACCAGAGGTCACGGGAGGTCACGGGAGGTCACGGGAGGTCACGGGAGGTCAGCTGAGACCGCCGACCGCCGACTAAGGAGATGCGTCGGAGACGGCGCCTTTCTCGGCGGACCGGCCGGCAGCGGGGGTTCCGGGCGGGTTTTTGTACTTGGTCGTCTCTCCATTGTTAGCTAGCCCATGTTGGGCGGCGTGCCCTGCTTTGCCGTCTGCTCCGCCCCCTCCCTCTCTTCGCCCGCTGTCTTACTGTACCGCCGCTGCCGCCTCAGACCGACGCGGGGTGCACAAATCTGCCAAGAAAAGCAACAAGCCTCACTGTAAGCAGCCGAAGAGACGGCATTTTATCAGTAAGTCCGGTACGATCCATTCCCATGGGTCGGTCTGCCCGCCTGCCTGCCTGCCTGCCTGCCTGCCTGCCTGCCTGCCTGCCTGCCTGCCTGCCTGCCTGCCCGCCGGCCTCACTGCATCCTCCTTTGTTGCACGCGATGCTGAGCCTGCTGCAGTTTCCCCCCGGCCGCACCTCTGAGCTCGCATGCTCTTTGTTGGTTCACGTGCTTCATACATGGGCCGTGGGAGGCTGCCTGCCACCCCACGGCGCAGTAAGTTCCACGTGAGCAAATCGTCAACCCACGCGTTGTAGTGACCACAAATTATTAATTTGGTTAAGAAATGACACCCAAATGTGAATGCTTTTCTACTCTCCCCTTTTTAAGAGTGAATTTTCACTCCCAAATTATGCATTGATATTGATTTATAAAAATATTTACTAAAGATATAATTTCGACGAAAACAATGCTGCTTTTCATACGTATTCAAAACAAATAAATATTTATGGCCATTTATGTGTACATAACTTCTCCACATCTCTGATGGTCTTTTTGCTCGAATTTTTCACTCTGACACCCAAGCAAAAATATAATTTTGGGACAGTATACGACTGTAGGCGTTAAAACGACATTTGGACAGTGGATGATAATCTGCCAGACTGTAATAACTTTTTTAACGAAACTGCTGAACCATGTTTAATCCAATCCTAGAAAACGATACATCTTTTTGCCAGCTCTTCGGCATGCAGTTTCTAAACTGTCTAAAAACTGGAACAGTTTCTAAACCTTTCTAAAACAAGTGGCGATGTTCTCACATTACAAACTCTATATTTAATTGTGTCTCTAAGTCCGGACCGCTTTGTCACCCTGTCCTGGATCTCTGTGTTGGCGTCGGTCGTGTTTGGTCTGACCCGGTGCCATCTATATATAGCGGTGACGTCACGGCTGGTGCCCAGGGGCGTCTGTCGCCCCGCGGCGCCGCCCTGCATCGTCAGCTGATCACCAGTCGGCAGCCTCCCCTGCTGTCGTCCGTAACACCAGCCGCTCGATACGGGGTCCGAACCCGGCGGCTGACGGCCCGCACCGCCGCCACCGCACCGCGGGCGCAGCAGCTAGCGGTGCCAGCAATTAGCGCTCATGAGCGTGGCGGGGTGCAGCTGAAATGGCCACCCGACTGGAAACAGAGAGATTCGCGGACCGTGAACGGCACCGCGCTCTCTCCGGGCGTGAGCCTCGCAGGCCGTCGCGTCAGGCTCGCCTGGACGGACGGACGGACGGGTCTGGTCTGGTCCGTGGCTGGTATGGGGCGGGGCGACCCTCACCCCTGCCCTGCCGGGATCGGTTGCCGTGAAGGTCAGCCCTATGGTTCCTGTTGGAGACAGCGCGGTGGCCGGCTCCGTACTGCCTCTGCATACTGATGCAGAGACAGCAGCTCTTTGTCCCTGTACCAGCGGCGGCGCCGTGGCCAGTCACACCACGGATTGGCATCAGTGCGTCTGCGCGTCTGGGCGCTGATCCAGCTTGTGCGGACAGGTTTCACAGAAGCATGCGGAGACGTGTCTGCGGGACATGGCGCGGCCGTGTCGTATTCCTGGCTCGACACAGCCGGACGTGAGCGGACACGCTCTGTGACGCGACCCACTCGGCCGGGCGCCAGCACGTCCGGCTTATAACCTGCACCTGCGGCGCCGTACCGTTCAGCTTTGTCCGCTCCTGTGCTGCGGGATCCTCACAGCTGTCAGTTATCTCTCTTCCTCTTCCTCTTCCTCTTCCTCTTCCTCTTCCTCTTCCTCCCGTCCTGTGTTGGTCGGTTTGATTCGGCTCCCTTGATGTGGAACCGAGCGTCCAGGCTGCGCGTTTTTGCGCCCCTCCCACCTTTGTTTTGGTCGGCGTTGCATGAGTGCGCACCATAGGTGGCGCTGCGTCCGACCCCGTCCCCCACCGCTCAACAAACGGACGCTCAGACCCCGTCACACCCTCGTCACGCCGATCGTCACACACCCGTCACGCCGATCGTCACATTCAGCACCGCCCTGAGTCGCCGACCTCATAACTATCCACGCTCCAGCACGTTCATGCCGTAGTTCGCTTCTATATTTGTAGCCGAATTTGTCGTGTCGTCTTTTTGCTTTTCGCTGTATTTGTCGTCTCATGTTTTTTGTCCGACTTTGTCGTTTGTTTCTTTGTTTGTCACTGTATTTTTGGCCAAGTTTGTCGTAGTGTTTGTCTCTTTGTCGCTATTTGTCGCTGATTGTTGCCGCCTGCGTCTTTGTTTGGTGCAGCGTGCTCTATGTTTCACAGCAGCCCGCGAGCGTGTTCGGTGGCAGGTGTGTGCTGTGTGTGTTTGTGAGCCAATCGCGCCGTTCCGACCAAGATTACTTTACTATATAGTTCCGACCACGTGCGCCATCAGCTGTCGGGCGCGTGACGGGAATCAGCTGATTGGGACTGACAGAGCGGTCGCGACCTCGCCTCGGCCCAGCTCCCCTGTTTGCCCGCCGTATTTGGATGACATAATCGAGCTTTCTCGGCCGCCTCTGTGGTCGTCGCGCTCGATTACTGCGGCGCTACAAGGCCGTCCCTCCCGTCGGCCTATTCAAATGACGTAACTTCCCGACAAACCGTGAAGGTCGCGGCGTCCTCGCAGCTCGCAGCCCGGTGCTGCGCCAGCTCGCCGTTTGGATATATCATTTTCCTCAGATGAAACTGCTCCCACTTCTTGAAACACGATTTTTAGGTTTGAATCTAGTCTGTCGTTTCTCCTAGCGGCTTCCCCGCGGTTCTCGCTCTCATCTGGTTGAGGTTCCTACCCGTATCGGTCACGCTCGTATGCGTGTGTGTGTTTCTGCGAGTGTGTGTCTGCTGTGTTTGTGTGCGCGTCTCTTTTGAGCGCGCCTGTACCTGTGCTGTGTGCGTGTGCGTGTCCGGCGCGGCCAGTCACGCTGTGACGTTTGGAGTGGGCCGGCTGCCGGCGGCGGTCGGTCGTTTATTACGGCGTGTGGCAACACCACACCGGGCCCTGCGTGGTGAGCGCGGCTGCGGCGCAATGGCTGCTGCTCGTGTTCCGCGCCGCTGGAGACACGCAGTCGGGACGCCACGCTGCCGTACAGCCAGCGGCCTCGGGTTCCGAGGTTTTGTCTCAATGCCCGATCGAATCAGTTGGCTGTCTTTGTCCGTTGTTCTACTTAAACGTTATTTTTCGGCCGGTAGTCGATCTGAAATTGTATGGGGTGGTTCTGTTGCTATTCACGCCGCAATCAAGTGCATCTGTAGATAATACAATGTTATCTTTCGTCCAGCCTAGTCTGTGTATATTGTGTGCCTGTGTATATTGTGTGCCTGTATAAGTCTATATATGTGTCCTGTCTGTACGTTTGTGTCAGTCAATGTCGCCGGCATGTCTCCCGCCCCAGGCTGCCCCATCTAACCTGCCCCCTGGTACGGCAGCCACTGAGGTGCGCTGCCAGGAGAAGTCGGGCGGCCTGGCGTACGAGGTGATCCTGGCCACGCCGTCCAGCGAGCCGCCACCGGCCGTCATTTCACCGCCGGCCAGGGCCACGCCCACCACCGACGACATCAACAAGCGCCTGCAAGCCGCCGACGAGCGCAAAAAGGTGAGACTGATCTGATGTCTGGACAGGAGAGGGAAGGTGGCGCTGCGCTGCTGAGGGATGGGGAGATCAACGATAGCGCTTTTTTGTGGCGTTGTTTGTGGTCTTAACGGAATCGGAAATTCAGCAGGTACGACTTGCAGTTTCATGGTTCAATGCTACGCCGTGACGCCTAATGGAGTTTCTCGAGTGACCTGACCTCATCTCACCTTCCCGACCTCCTCTGCCTTGCCCTGCTCTACTGTGACCTGTCTCTGTTCCTGCCCTGCCCTGCCTTGCCGTGGCCAGACCCGGCCTGCTTTGACCTGACCTGACCTGGCCCGACAGCGACATGAGATCCAGCGGCAGGCGTCCATGACCGATAAGATGTCTCGCATCGAGGAGGCGAGCAAGAAGCGTGAAGAGGCCGACCACCAGTTCATCCAGCAGGCACGCGAGCAGCTCGAGCAGAAGATGGACGTCAACGTCAAGAACCGCGAGAACATCATCAAGGGCATGCAGGAGAAGCTGAAGGAGCATGTGAGTGACGTCTGCACCGTGCCGCGTCGTGCCATGCGGCCGCCAGCACTGCCCGCTTCGCCCTGTGCGTGTGTCACTGAAAAGCCTCGGATTCTGTTTCAGTATTCTTACAGGTTAAAGTATACTCAGTAATCAGTATACGTACTGGTTATTTACTATAATATTTACAAATCAATAGTGTATAAAAGTGAAGAGAATAGTTATTGAAAGCTAATCCGAGGCTTCGCAGTGTTTAGTGTGCATGCTGTTCACTAGAAACCGGCTATTACACAGCGTCGGCGTTTGAGTTTGTTTGCCTACGCCACTGCTGACGTCATGTACGATAGCTGCGTTTTACCTAGATACAGCAGCGTCTGCCTGTTTCGTTCTCTTTGTTCGTTCCCACTGCCGTGCACAGGTCTGCCACCTGTCGGTCGATACCAGTACTAATGTTTGGTTGTGTGGTCGTTGGGCGGCGCAGCTGGAGCAGGTGGAAGCCGTCCAGAAGAAGACCCGCGAGCAGTACGCTGAGCTGGCCACCTCCATCAATGAGAAACAGAAGGGCGCAGAGGAGGCCCGAGATGGCAACATCCGCAAAACGCTGGAGAAGCTCAAAGACAAGGTTAGAAGGTTCCTGATCAAGAGAAGGGGATGCTAATCTGGGAATAAGGGGGCTGGAAATGACCTTTGTTTTCTTTTGTTTGAAACTGGACGTTTATTATAAATGAGTTTCAAGTTAAACTTGTTTTCACCATAGCTTTTTATATTTAGAAACAAGGTAAAATTTAAATTTCACAATTTCTGTTTCATTTATCGGGTCAAATCATCAGCAGTTTCGTGTTATCCACAACCACGCAGCCCAATAACCCTCGGATAGCCGTGAATGCCACTCGGCGTTGGAGTAAGTCTGGCCCATGTTTGTCGATGGTGGCTCTCGTGGTGCCCCGGCACTATGCCGTCCCTCCCGAGTGACCCAGCTGACCGGACCGACCTACTGGCGTCGCCTGCTCAGGAGGAACAGGGTGATAAGGTGCGATCCGCGCACATGGAGCGGATCCAGCAGCTGAAGACCAACATGGACGGCTGGGAGGCCAAGCTGAAGGCGGCCGAGGAGAAGCGGCTTCAGGGCATCCAGAAGAAGCTGGAGGCACTTCACGAACATGTGAGATACGCTGTCCCAGGACAATCAGGCCCAGCGAGGGGGCTGTCAGTGGACACAATAGTGCTTAGTTAAGGAACTTCTGTGTTCATTGCAATGGTAAATTCAAACGCTTTTCTTCCTGGAAACCTCGATACTTTAAACGAAGGACGGTCGATAAATATATTATGTTGTGCATAGTTTTGCACCGGGAAAATTAACTGATAGGCAATCATGTAGACTAATTTTCTTCATCTGTGGATTACGGGGGGGGGATGGTCGTGGGAGCATGACCAACGGAGGACAGGTGCGGGGCAATGAAGTAGAGAGAGGAGCTGCATGATATTGTGCTTTTGCTGTGGTCCTTGGCATTGCACATACATATTATACTCGTACCAGCGTGTGTTAATATACATTTGCATGCGTTCAGCTCTTTCACGGTAAATGTCCGCGCATTTTATATTTGTGATGGTTTGAGGTTCTAGGCTCAGGCTTCCACTTATCGCTCATACAGTAGCCGCATTATATTTACCTATTTGTATCTTGGCATAGTGTTGCAACTATGATATTCGCTCCGAATTTTCGATGTGCTAGTTTTTTCTATTCAGTCATTATTCTCCTAATACACCATAGCTATAACGTTAAATTAACCAGTGTACAATTTGTTGAGGTGATAATCTCTCGGATCATCATATAACTACCTGCCAGTCAGTCAGTTATCCCAGTTGACGTTGCTCGCCCTCTGACCTCTGCTGCCGGTGATCTGACCTCTGCTGTCGGTGATCTGACCTCTGCTGCCGGTGATCTGACCTCTGCTGTCGGTGCTCTGCTGCAGAACACTGTGAAGCTGCAGTCAGCCCAGCAGCTGGCCGAGCAGAAGGTGGCCGAGCTGGCCAAGAGGGTCGAGGAGAAGCTGCCGGAGAAGCTGGCCAGCGCCGAGCAGCGCCGGCAGGAGGGCATCGGCAAGGTGGTCGAGAAGGCCCGCGAGGAGGTGAGGACCGTCGAGTGAGGGGGGGCAGGAGGATCACTCGCTGCGATACTGTCATTTCTAGAGACGGTGGGTGGTGGCAGGTGGTTAACTTTCCAACGCTTGGTCCAGTGTGCGCTCAGGCTTTTCGTCGAGACTCATTCTCGTAATTTGTGCATTCACCTTGTCATGTCTGTATGTCAATTGTTCTAAGTGGAGAAAGCACGCCAGCAGACGTGAAATGAGACACTCCGTGTGTGACCCTTTATGTAGATAGGTTTTCATGCCTAGCATGTCATCACATGTGTAACATGTATCGATGTTAGCCCGTATATGTCGATGTATCGTATGTCGGCTGACGGCTGACGGCTAACCCGTCCTCCACCTCCGTCCGATGTGCTCTCCAGCTGAACAAGGTGCCGGTGGTGCGCTCCAACATGGAGGAGACGGTCAAGATGCACGAGAACAAGGTGCAGGAGTTGGTGCAGGCCAAGCTGGAGCAGGCTGAGGAGCGCAGGCTCGAGCTCATCGAGAAGCAGCGCGAGAAGCTCAAGGAGCGGGTATGTGTGGCGGGATGGACGTGGCAGGCGGAGGGAAGGGTAGGGAGGGTACGGACCAGCACGGGACGAGGGGCGGGATGAGATGGCAGAGAAGGCGGAGATGGAAACCCCAGACGTTCGGTGGTGCAGCGGGGACTCGGGAGTCTGCGGTTGTTTGGTTTGCGAGACTGCAAATGAGCGACATGTTCAATTCACCACGTCTCAGTTTTAGCAACGTGTTGTAAGGTTTATAAAGCCGCGCTCGGGTAACGTGTTTAGACTCGCCACTCGGTGTTGTTGTCTTTCGTTGTGCTGCCATCGTCTTTTCTCTGACCCGCTGATCTCTGTCGCCAGGAGCGTCATGGCGAGGTGGTGCGTCAGAACAAGGAGCGCGTCTCGGAGGGTGACAGCCAGTAGGAGGCCGTCTGGTACCATCCAGACGCCACCCAACACCTTCAGCCGCTCCCACGCTCTCTCCCTCCCTCCCTCCCATCCCGTCCTCAGTATCCCGCTCTATCCCCTATATAAATCACCCCACAGAAAACATATAAAAACACAAGCGATCTCTAGTCATAGACGTTCCCCTGCGCTGGCGGGTTTTGTTTGTTCGGAGTTGACTGCTTACGTTTGGCGGGTCCCGGCCAGCCAGCCGGGCCGCCCCTTCATGCGCTGTTACCTTTCCGCTGTGTGTACATAGCTGTCTCTTCTCCGCTCCGTGGCGGCGCGCGGCCTAAGGAAGGATCTCGACGGGCGCGCACTGTGCTCGCTCGTGCCAGCGACTGGACGGACTGCGAGTGCGTGACTGATATGGAGACTGCGACTGACCGCTGGAGTGACTGACATTGAGAGCGCGACTGACCGCGCCAGGCAGC
This sequence comes from Semibalanus balanoides, assembly GCA_014673585.1. Taxonomy (NCBI): domain Eukaryota; kingdom Metazoa; phylum Arthropoda; class Thecostraca; order Balanomorpha; family Balanidae; genus Semibalanus; species Semibalanus balanoides. The sequence continues at coordinate 1,115 of VOPJ01015662.1, read as the reverse complement.
TGAAGTGACTGATATTGAGAGCGCGACTGACGGCGCCAGGCAGCTGGAGTGACTGTGACTCGGAGCCGTGACCGAGTAGGCGCGGACTGAGTGAGTGACTGACTGAGACTGAGATGATTATTGGTGTGGCAGGCCCGCCCGCCCACCACGGCCCTGATCTGCGTGTGATTCAGTGTTGGGACAGAGTACAGCACCGCGCGCCCGTACTGTGTGTACTGTGCTTCGGACCGCCTGCCTAGTTCTGAAATTATTTTTGCACTATTCTGTTCTTAGTCGCAACGTGTCAACATAGAGTTAACATTAATACGTAGGGTAAGGACCGAGATTTACGCCGTCATGTGAAATATATGGTGTAAACGAACGGATGTCTGCTGAGTTGGGAGCATGCTCGAGGTTAGTCGGGCGGTGTGATGAGATGAGTTGATGCACTTTTGCATTGGATATAGAGTATGCCAGGGTCAGCTTCGGATGGCGGAACTAGCAGCGTCACATATCCGCTCTTTTTCCAGATGAATCCGGTCCGTACTCCGTGCTATGCGCGAATGTTTGTTCAAACCACCATGATAATCATGGACATCTCGCCATGCGCTTGATACACGTTATTTGTTTATTGATAAAGAACACAAACGGGCATCATACCCAATAATAGGTGCAGTCACGTCATAAAACATGCACAAAGTTTGTCAACATACATTATCATTTCGACCAGGTTTCCGAATAAATACTCGTCATATACATAGCCCACGGTCGCACAGCACAGCAAGTCAACGTGTAGGTGCCACCTAGAATCGGCGAACTTTCGGACGCTATTTTGAAGGTATTGCGTTGATGTAAAGAAGTCAGTAGACGAAAAGGTTTTCGGAGAAAGGAGTTTGCATGGTTGTACGCGACAGAGAAGGCTTCGAAGGACAAGTTGTACCCTGGCAAAAGGTGTGGCCCAGAGAGAAGAGTTGCGAGTTGGTCGTGATGGCACGGACAAGCCGAATGTTGTCACAAGATCAGGACAGTCAATGCGGCCGTGGTGTATATTATATAAGAACATGATGTCATGCTGGATGAATCTCGATTTTACTGAGAACATGTTAAAATGAGCTAAGAGTGCCGCATAGCTTAGG
>VOPJ01015661.1:0-22368 GCA_014673585.1 Semibalanus balanoides | reverse complement strand
GGCGCTGCCAGATTGGCGGCAAGATCCGAGTAGCAGACGACTATATGGAATCCCTTCACCTCCCCCATTACAAACAGAAAAACTTCATTATGAAGCAAAACACTTTTAAATCTCTTCGATGAGCCCCAATGGGCGACGAGTATTCCTCTGTGAGCGGCGGAGTGAAGTCTCAGTAGGCCGCTCAGCCGGCTCGGCCACCGGCGCCGGCGGTCGCGTCCCTGTCGGGACCGACAGCGGAGGCTCGGGCACGGACTCCGCGTCCGCTCCCGGGACGTCGGGCGGCATGACGTGTGGGTAGCGCTTGCGGATGTGTCGTCTGTTCCGGTAGATGACTCTTCCGCTGAGAAGACGGATGAGGTATTTGCGATTCGGGCAGACGCGACCGATGACGCCGTAGGTTGTCCACCGCTTGTCCACCTGGTTCTACGCTGCCACCTGGTTTCCCACGCTGAGGCCGGGCAGGTCCCTGGCGTGGGCATTATACCTCTCTTCCTCCTTCTCCTTGCGCTCGGCGGTGGCTGTCTCGGCGACATCAGCGGCGCGCTGCCACCCAAGCTGCGAAGGCTGTCTGTCGTGCAGGTTAGGGCGTCCTGCACGAGGGCGTCCGAGAGAAACCTGCGCCGGTGAGCGCCACTCCAGCGGTCGGGGGTTTACAGATACTGAAGGATGGCGCGGGTCCACTTTGTCAGGGTCGATGACGCGCGGCGCTGATCCAGCATCGCCTGATTAGCGGCCTTGGTGGTCTGGACGGCTTGCTCGGCTGTGTCCGTTTGCACTGCGGGATTTAGCCAGGCGATGAGTCGATGCGTCGACTCCCCAGTCGCGCAGAAGTCGCGGAAGGCTCGCGAGGCGAACTGTGGGCCGTTGTCGGAGTACCATATGTCAGGCACGCCTGTAAAGCAAAACATTGTCTGAGCGGATCGGATCGTTTGCTTTGTCGTAAACGTCTTCCCCAGGTCCGCGACGTGCTGCCAACCAGACTAATGGTCAAAAACCACGAGGAATTTCCGCCCTCCATGCTCTGCCAAGTCAGCTGACACGATCTGAAACGGGCGTGAAGGCGGCGCGTGTCTCATGTAAGTTTCTCTGGGGGAGCGACGGCAGTTCATTCTGACACGCTTGACAGGAGCGGGTTACGTTTTCAACGTCACGGTCCAGGCCGGGCCAATATACAATTAGGCGGGCACGTGCCTTGGTCTTCTCCTGACCTTGGTGACCTGCGTGTAGTGCGGTGAGAACATCGTGACGCATGGCACGGGGGTATCAACCAGCGGCAACCACACACAACAATCCCGTCGTCAATGGCGAGACTGTCACGCTTATACCAGAAAGCGCGGATCGAGTCAGGCAGGTCATGCTTGTGGTTCGGCATGCCCTCGCGCACGTATTTCGCGAGCAGTTGATAGTCAGAGTCAACAGAAGCGATGCGCCTTACCTCATCCATCCTTATGTTAGTGAGGCTGTCGGTGAGAGCGCTGACGATCAGTGCGTTGATGGCCGGGCTGACGGCGTCCTCGGCCACCTCATCCCCCGCCACGGCCTGGTCGACGGGAGATCTCGACAGGGCGTCGGCAGCTTGGTGTTCCTCACCCCGTCGCCAGCTGACGCTGAAGCTGTACTCCGACGCCTTAAACCGGAGACGCTGTAGGCGAGGGTTTTCAATCTCATCCAGCCGTTTCGATCTGAAAATCGGTATCAGGGGTTTGTGGTCGAGCACGAGTTCGAATTGCATCCCGAGAAGGAATGGTCGGCACTTCTGCAATCGCCCACACGGCGGATGCACACTTCAAGCTCGATAACTGCATTTATCTCGTCTCGGCATCAAGACAGGAAATCTCGATCCAGCCTGAAACGACACGCCATTGTGCCATCATCTTGCATCTGAGACAATACGAAGCCAAAGCCACGCAGACGGACTGGCACAGTTGCTAAGAGACGTGGGTGGGTTGAGAGGCGGTCGTAAAACGCGAGCCACGTCGGTGACGACAGCTCCGCTCGCGCTCTCTCGAACACCACCTGGGACTTGTCCTTGCCAATAGGAACTCGTTTACGGGGGCTCATCAGAGGTCAGAGCGGCGTCATCAGCTCAGCGACTCTGGTTGAGAAGGACGCTTACCTGTTGACGAAGGCCGGCGAAGGAGCGAAAGTTCCGAGACGGTTCCCAGGCGTGGGAAACTCGGCGATTGCTCTGCTGTCAGGCTCGCGTCGATCTTGTAGCCGTCCTCGGAGATCTCCGTACCCCGCGGAAGCGGATCTGTCGCTGGCCAGATGAACTTCGCCTTGTTGAGGGAGATGCCTCTCGTCGGAACATCTCTGCAGAAAACGGCGAACGTGGTCATTGGTGATGACGAGGGAGTAGTCAATATATGATCACATCGTTCGACAACTCGTGGAAACCCGTCCCAGGCCATCAAAAACACTCGTCCATGCGGCGGTTCGTAGTGCTCCGATATACTGCTTATCCCATACGGGCCCTCCGAAACAATATAGCGCCCGAACTGAGTGATGAAGGTGGTCAGTAGCTGACTCTCCTCGTCTAGCTCACACTGATGGTAACCTTTCAGGGCATCAATCGTCGTGAAAACTCCTGCCTGAGACTGGGTGATCGTAGCTACGCACTGTCTAAACTTAAGCTGACAGAAGATCAAAGAGAATTGCTGAACCTCGGGGTTAATTTCCAGTTTTATCCCCGTTTCTCGTCACAGCGTAAAAAAGCTGAGCTTGAAATACTTTATGAAGACGCTCTGGGACTGAAAAGCAAAGGAAAATAGACATTTCCACCGACTTTAGGGAGATTCTAATGGCTGAAAGTACTAAAAACAGAGGCGGATTGAGAAGGCCATCCCTCCCGTCCCACCTGCGGCGGGCCGCTAAAGAGTTGAAAGAGAACACCCATGTCGTCATCAGAAAAGCCGACAATTCTGCAGTATACGTTATTTTAGACAGAGAAGATTATGATCGAAAAGTGCAGGCGATTCTAAGTGACCAGACTAAGTTCAAGAGCATTTCACGTAACCCTACGGAGGTCCTCAAAAGGCAGGCAAATGATTTAATCATCGCAGCCAACAAGCACGGGAAGATTGTGTGGGAAAGTGACGGGAAGATTCCTAAGATCACAGGTGAATTCTCTCCGGGGTACTTATATGGAAACCCCAAGATACATAAGCCGGGTCCCCACTTCGCCCAATCGTCTCACAAATTCCGCTACCAACTTACGGCCTGGCCAAGTATTTGAACAGAGTCCTCATTTCGTATGTGCCTCAAACTATATATACAGGTGTTGGGCAATGGTCACGTGACGGGCGCACGTGCGTTTGTGGCGAAGGCACTTCCAGGTGCGGTAAAGGGTCCGTCGCGTTTTCGCCGCAAAGGAAGTCAATGGAAATCTAACATTTTTTTATTTTTAATGAATTTTTCCATGACTTAATCTGACCACTTTTTTCAAAGAGACGCAATTGATCTATTAACAAAATGGCTTGGGCTTTTTTATGTGGTAAATAATATTTTTATATTTCATTTCATAAATAACTAACAGTTTCAATTCCAGGGGCGGATCTAGGATTATGCTTAGCAGGGGCCGCTGGCCCTGAGGCGGCAATTTCCTCAAAGATAGGTGCGGCATGGTCCAGGGGGTGCCAATATGGAAATTAAACGGGTACAATATGCTTCCCGATACTTTCCGAGGGTGGCATAATGTACTCTAAGGTTGCCTAATCCGAGGGCGGCGATGTTCCTTCCGAGTATGGCATATGCGTTGTGAGAGCGGCAAAATTCTTCTGAGCATAGGCGTACCCAGGGGAGGAGGCAAAAGGGCAATTGTCCCCCTGAAGGTCCATGGGCTCCCCCTGGCCTATGTGCCCTTTACCCTGTATGTGCCCCCTTTGGAAAATAGGGCCTATTTTCTCTCCAGACCACGCGAATCGTGTCTCTTTTAGAGAGTTTAGAGCACTTCAGAGGTTTCTTCAGAGGTTCTTGCAGCCAGAGTGTCCCTTTCAGGGTGGTCAGAATTGACCCCTCGCGGCCAAAATACCCCCTCAGGGTGGCCAAAATGTACCCCCCAGGCGGCCAAAATGCCCCTCAGGCAACTAAAGTGCCCCTCAGGCCACCAAAAGTCCCCTCAGGCGGTCAGAGTGCCCCTCAGGCGGTGAGAGTGCCCTCTCAGGCGACCAGAGTTGCCCCCTCTGGCGGTGCAGAGTATCCCCTCTGGCGGTCAGAGTGCCACCTCCGGCGGTTCAGAGTGCCCCCCCTCTGGCGTCAGAGTGCAACCTCTGGCAGTCAGAGTGCAACCTCTGGCAGTCAGAGTGCCCCCTCTGGCGGTTCAGAGTGCCCCTGCAGGCGGTCAGAGTTGCCACTCTGGCGGTTCAGAGTGCCCCGGAAGGCGGTCAGAGTGCCACCTCTGCGTGTTAGAAGTGCCACCTCTGGCGCGTCAGAGTGCCCCTGCAGGCGGTTAGAGTGCCACCTCTGGCGGTTAGAGTGCCACCTCTGGCGGTCAGAGTTGCCCCTCAGACGGCCAGATGCTCCTGCAGGTGTCCAGAGTGCCCCTCAGGCGAACCAGTGGGCCCGCAGGGGCGGCGCGATTCGGGGGAGGGCAAGCGGGGGCAAGCCACCCCCGCTGGCCAAAATCAAGCGGGGGCAAAAACTTTCATGTTTGCCCCCCCATCTTCCGTAGCAAAAAATATATTAAAATTACAATATACATGTTTTGTTCTTGTGGTTGTTATATTTGTGTACCATTTACAAGCTGGCCCTGAAATGAGGATTTATTGCTGCAAGCGTATTGGTCCTGAAGTGGGAAAATCTGGTCATTTGGCGAGCGCGATGTGGTGTGATTTTATGAGGACCGTGTTAGTCCTGAAAAGGGATGTCATTTTCAATTTGTTTAAAAACCAAGTCCGAACTGATACCAACTTTGCAAAGCTTCAAAAATGAATACCAGACCAGTTTTTCCTAGACCAAAATATACCCTCACTCTGACCACCAGAGAGAGCACTCTGGTCGTCTAAGAGGGCACTCTGACCGCCTGAGGAGCACTCTGACCGCCTGAGGGGCCCTCTTTGCCGCCCTAGGGGATACTCTGGCCGCCTTAGGGGATACTCTGGCCGCCTGAGGGGGCACTTTTGGTCGCCTGAGGGGGCACTTTGGTTGCCTGAGGGGCATTTGGCCGCCTGATGGGGTATTTTGGCCGCCTGAGGGGGTATTCTGACCACCTGAGGCAGTGGTGTATTTAAGGGGGGCCATGGGGGCCATGCCTGCCCACCCTTGGCGCCGAAGGCGCGCTCCAGAATATGTTGTATCCATTCGGGACGGATACAATTTTTGAGTAAATTTCAAGATAACCAGGAAAAAGTTTTGTTTTACATACAATGCAAGCGGTTTTATAAGTATTGTCTGTGGGTATAGTTCTTGGATTTCTGAATNGTTGGCGTTGCCAATGCAGAGCACTGGAAATTAAACGGGTACAATATGCTTCCCGATGCTTTCCGAGGGTGGCATAATGTACAGAGAGGGTTGGCACAGAGAGGGTTTCGCTACCGGGCCGCCGCGTCATGGAACCAGCTGCCTCCGGCTGTCACTGGGCGACCGACCGACTGTTGGTTCTCGTGCGTCACCTGGACAGGGTTTCTTGACAGGCTGGAGATCAGAGCGGCCGTCAATGGCGTGTTTGATTCCGGTGCTTTTGCATTCGCTGTATCACCTTTTTATTTTATCACACTTTTATCACCTTTTCATTTCATCAGACTTTTATTTTTTACATTTGCTGTTTCACTTTTTCATGTTATCACACTCTTATCTGCACCTTTTCATTTTATCACACTTTTAATTTTTGCATTCGCTGTTTCACTTTTCCATTTTATCACACTTTATCACCTTTTCATTTCTATCACACTCTTATCAGCACCTCTTCATTTGATCACACTTTTAATTTGTATTTACAACGTATGTGCCCACCGCCCATGTGTGTTATGCTGCGAACATGACAACACTGCCTGTTTTTTATCCTGATTGTATTTTTTCTGTTGTTTTTTTTACTGTGTGTTGAACGCTACTCCTGAAAAAGCCATTTTTCATGACGGATTATAGAACCAAATTATATTTTAAACATTAACCAAGATTTATAGGAAACCATACATACATACATACTCTAATGTTTGGCCTAATCCGTGGGCGGGCGATGTTCCTTCCGAGTATGGCATATGCGTGTGCAGAGCGCAAAATGTCTTCGTGAGCATCAGGCGTACCCAGGCGAGGGAGCAAAAGGCAATTGCCCCCCTGAAGTCCATGCGTGCCCCCTGGCTTATGTGCCCTAAGTTACCCTGTATGTGCGCCCTTTGGAATGAGGCCCTAGCTTTTATTCCAGACCACGCGAAGATGGTCTTTAGAGAGTTTAGAGCACTTTCAGGTTCTTCAGAGTTCTTGAGGCCAGAGTGCCCCTCAGGGTTGGTCAGAATGCCCCCTCAGGCGGCCAATAATACCCTCAGGCGGCCAACAATGTCCCGCACAGGCGGCCAAAATGCCCCTCAGGAAACTAGGTTATTAAAAGTTGGCCCCACTCAGGCGACCAAAACGTGCTCCCTCCAGGACGGTTCAGAATATCCCCTCACGGCGCAGAGGCGACCCTCAGGCGTCAGAGCGCCCCACTCAGGCGGTACAGTAGTGCCTCTCAGGCGACCAGGACTCAGCGCTCGTAGTGCCCCTCTGCTGCGGTCAGAAGTGCCCCCTCTGGCGGTCAGAGTGCCCCCTCTGGCGGTCAGAGTTCCCCCTCTGGCGGTCAGAGTGCCCCCTCTGGCGGTCAGAGTGCTTCTGCAGGCGGTCAGAGTGCCCCTCAGGCGACCAGTGGGCCCCTGCAGGGGCGGCGGATTCGGGGGGAGGGCAGTGGGGACAGCCACCCCCGCTGGCAAAATCAAGCGGGGTAAAACTTTCTGTTTACCCCCCATCTTCCGTAGCAAAAATATATTAAATGCAATATACATTTGTTGTTGTTCTGTGGTTGTATATTTGTGTACATACAATGCTGGCCCTGAACATGAGGATTATGCTGCAAGCGTTTTGGTCCTGAAGTGGGAAAATCTGGTCATGCGGCGAGCGCGATGTGGTCTGATTTCATGAGGACCGTGGTAGTCCTGAATAGTGATGTCATTTTCAATTTGTTTAAAAACCAAGTCTGAACCGATACCAACTTTGCAAAGCTTTCAAAACGAAATTACCAGACCAGTTTTTCCCAGACCAAAATATCTAGACTATCCAGACTTACTGACCACCAGAGAAGCACTCTGGTCGTCTAAGAGGGCACTCTGGACCGCCTGAGGGAGCACTCTGACCGCTTGAGGGGCCCTTCTTGCCGCCTGAGGGGATACTTCTGGCGCCTGAGGGCCACTTTTGGTCGCCTTGAAGGGGGCACTTTGGTTGCCCTAAAGCGGCATTTTTGGCCGCCTGTGGGGGGGGCATTTTGGTGCTTGATGGGTATTTTGATCGCCTGAGGGATATTCTGACCACCTGAGGCATGGACGTATTAGGGGGGCTTGCCCGCCCCCCCCCTTGGCGCCGAAGGCGCGCTCAGAATATGTTGTATCCATCGGGACGGACACAATTTTGAGTAAATTTTTCAGATAACAGGAAAAATTTGTTTAACATATCAAATGCAGCGGTTTATAAGTATGTGTCTGTAGGTATAGTTTTGGATTTTCTGAATTGTTGAATTGTCGCTAAACCATGTCCCCAACTGGCGGATCAGGTGGTGAGGGATCAAGGGCAAATTCCCCTCGCAGGAATCAGGGAGGCATTCAAAACAAGCATGCCCCTTGCGGGTTCCCTGCACTGAACGTGACTTAAAAACCGTGATTTTAGGAGGGAACTGGGAAAGTTAACAACCTGTCGGGATTTTTTTTTTTTTTAATAGTCTTTGCAGCTGAGTTAAAATCCTGCTATCCAAAGTAAAAAACAACAAAAGTCTCGCGCCGCTTCGCGCCATGTCACAAGTTCCGTAATTGCTTATATAGATTATAAAAATGTATAAATGAATTCCATGAAAGTGTCTGGCAGAGGCTATCCTTGACGATAATTTCTGGCCCCAGGGCCCACTCTCTTAATACAAAATAATAATTTTCAAGCAGGCTTCATGTTGGGCCAGCTAGGCCGCCGAGCTCTGAAAAAGTGAGGACCAGACCAAGACCATCTCCCCAAGTGATCTTCCACTAGGCTCCTTCAGATCTACAGGGACCATTTATGTGCGGAAAGGTCTTCCTGTCTTAGTACTGCTGGATTCAAACCATTGGCGCTATTGCTAGTTGTTTATTTCAGTTTGGTACATATGTATGGGTACAGTTATTATTATTATTTGTACTATTGAGTGCTGACTGCCACCGGTCAATGTGCCTTGCTATTCGAGGCAAATGTAAAAGAAAAATGCCTTCATTACAATATTTTGTATTATACCGCGCTGTGCAAAAAGGGCGACCTGAGGATTGGCTCCAATTACGGTTCTAGTTCCTCAATTAGCGAAATGTGTTCCATACTAAAATTCCAATGTATCACTGAATTAAGCGGCGTCACATCGGTGGCCACTCGTCCGCATAGCGATTGTCGCCCCATAAATAGGCTTCGTCATAGCAGCATACCTATTATTTATTAGGTTGTATCAGGCAAAGCCGATAAAACAAAAACGACGATGGCGCTACAAATAACTAACTTACTAATAACAAGAAATACACATTAAAGATGCTGCAAAGGCTGAAATAAATGCATACAAAATAGGAATAAATTTGTTTCGTAACTTCGGCAAACCCCCACTCAAGAATTATCGGTGATGCCCCTGCAAGTCGGTATGAGATAACCGTTATTATTACGTATATGTGTATATGCTACGGAATATCACGTTTTGTGTTGTCGTTAAAATAAATAAAAATCCCAAAACGTTTTTTTACCGAAAAAAACCCCCCCGAAAAACTGTATTATTTAAGCTCGAATACCAAATAAGGTGACCGGCCCAAATCAGCGGTGGAAAAATTGGGTACCTTTTTGCAAAAAAAAGATACCCCCCACGGAGACAATCTGGATCCGCCAGTGTGTGGCCCCTCCCCTGGCAGATTTATCTCACTACGCCGCTGACCTGAGGGACTCTGGCCTCCAAGAACTCTGAAGTGCTCTCAAACTCTCTAAAGAACCGCTTCGCGTGGTTTTAATACAATAGGGACCTTCGGGGCCCATTTCCAAAGGGGCGCACTACAGGGTTAAACTAGAGGCCACATAGGCCAGGGGCACCGCATGGACTTCAGGGGGGGGGGCAATTGCCCCTTTTTGCCCCCCTCCCCTGGGGTTCGCCTGCTCAGAAGACATTTGCCGTCTCACCAAACGCATATTGCCATACTCGGAAGGAATATTCGCCGCCTCAGATTAGGCAACATTTAAGATGTCATTATGCCTCCTCGGAAAGCATCGGGAAGCATATTGTACCCGTTTAATTTCCATATTGGCACCCCCACTGGACCATGCCGCACCTATCTTTGAGGAAATATGCTGCCCACGGGCCAGCGGCCCCTGGCCTAAGCATATCCTAGATTCGCTCCTGGAATTTAAACTATTAGTTATTTATTAAATGAAATGATAAAAATACATATTCACCACCATAAAAAAGCCAAGCCAATGTTGTTCATGAATCAATGCGTTTCTTTGAAAAAAGTTGGTCGGATTAATTCACGAAAAATCATTAAATAAAAAAATGTTCAGATTTCCCATTGACTTCCCATTGCGGCAAAAACGCGACGGACCCTTTACCGCACCTGGAAGTGCCTTCGCCACAAATACACGCTCAGCGCTCGACCGGAGCTCAGACGCCCTTCACGGCTAATGTATATATATCGCCTTGACATAAAAACGTTATTATCTCCCAAATAATTTGACCAATTTTAATGAAAATTTGACAGGATACGTGTAATTGTTGTACACTCAGCTACTAAAATGTCGGCCAAAACGTGATACATGTGTTAAGAAGTTTACACTATTTTAGAAATACACTGTGGCCTGTTAAGGCGCAGGTGTTAAAAATTAAATTCATTATGACATTATCATCATATATATCATTAAAACATGATATCAAATCACCACACGCAAAATGGTGCGGTGCGCGTAAAATCGTACACAGCTCTGAAGTACTGTCTAAATATGTACCCCTCTGCTTAGGTGCTTACCCCTCATCGACATTTGTAGGCTGCTTACAACGCACAGGCGGCTGCCCGAACACCGCCGCCGCCTCTTGACGATACGTAGACCTACGAGCCACAGCAGTACCACCACAGCTGTCCAGCCCCATTACAGCAAGCCACGGCCTGCTAAGCGCGTGCTCTCCGGTTCGGTAGGCCCGAGCACAGATCGCACGCCGTCCAGAAAGGCCACTGCGGAGTTCAACCGGTAAATAGGCATGAGGAATCTAACAGTATGCAATTTTTAGGTTTCAGGTCAACGGGTGACCTTCCAGTTCAAGTGAAATACCTAAGATCAACCATGTCCAAGAATAGCGATTCTGCTCTGTCCGTCGTCCTTATTTACGTAATGAAAAAAAAATTGGTTAGCGTAAAAATGTTCGTCGTTGAATTAGCTATATGCCCATATATCGACTTTTAGGTCTGGATTAGCTTATTACTTCTTAGGTCACGAAAATCATCACCATAAATGATAATTGCTGTGGGTGATATGCATTACAAACCTCGACTCTCTTACGTCCAGAATAGAGATCAGAAAACCTCAAAGTTATAAATTGACAAATACATATACAAATTCATGTTCCTAGACCTGTGTTGTCTCATTTTTTTTTTCGAATCTGGTAAAAAGTAAATAAAATAATTTTTAAAAGTGACGTCATAAGCTTTTTACACTTAGGAGCCATCACTTAATCAAAAATAGAGATATTGCTTTGAAATTTGGCTTGAGTACAGTCCGTACTCAGTTTTCTCACATTTCTTTTGGTTTATCGTCTTTGAAAAATTTGATTTTGAAGTGTTTTTTCCACAAAAATCCGTTCTTTGAGCTTTTTGAAGTAAAAAACAGACAAAAAATCCGAGATCGTCATTTAAAAGAAAATGTTGATTTCAATCTTTTCCGTTTTCTGTTTTTAATTTGCTGGAACACTCTTTTTTCTACGATTTTTCAAATATTTAGCGTTTTTCTACAAGCGTTACGTCACTGAAACGACATTATCTCCCAAACAACTTGACCAATTTTGGTAAACATTTGACAGGATGCGTGTAACTGTTGTAAACACAGCTACTGAAAATGTCTGAAAATGTGCCTCATGTGTAAAAAATGATTCCAGAAGAACATCAGGGAGGCTGTCAGGCCCGATGGCGAGGGTTAAATTAATTATTATTGTATTTAATAATATTATATTATACATTATGTATGAAATCACCCAACGCAAAATGGTGCGTGGTAAACGTACACAGCTCTGAAGTTTGTACTGTCTAAATATGTACCCCTCTGCTTAGTGCTAACCCAATCCGGCGTTTCCAGACTGTACAAGGAAGCGGCTGCCCGCACCGCCGCCGCCTCTGACGACTTACGAGAGCGTACGACCGCAGCAGTTGGACCACACAGCTGTCCAGCCCCATTACAGCAGCCCACGGCCTGCTAAGCGTCCGGTCGGAGGCCCAGCACCGGCCGACGCCGTCCAGAAGGCCACTGCGGAGTTCAACCGGTAAGTAGGCATGAGGAATCTAACAGTGTGCAATTTTTAGGTTTCAGGTCAACGGGTGACCTTCCAGTTCAAATGAATGACGTAAGAACAACCACGTTCAAAAATATCGATTTTGCTCTTTCTGTCATAATAATCAAAGTTATAACAATTAAATGATTTGGTTAGTGTAAATATGTTCGTCGTTGAATTAGCTATATGCCAATGCATCGAATTGAAGGTCTTGATAAGTTAATGACCTCTGAGGTCACGGAACTCGTCACAATAGTCAATAAATAATAATTGCAATGGGCGATTTGCATTACAAACCTTGACTTGATCACATCCAGAATAGCGATCAGGAAATCTAGAAGTTATATATTGATAAATAAAAATAAAAATGCATGTTCCTAGTTCCTAGACCAGTGTTGTCTTAGATATACAACGAATATAATTAATTGTTCGAATCTGGTTCAAAAAGTCAAAATAAGGATTTTAAAAAGTGACGTCATGAGTATCTTACATTTGGGAGCCATCATGCAATAAAACAAAATATATGTATATATATATATATATATATATATATTTCTTTGACATTTGGTTTGGGTATTGTCCATACTCAGTTTTCTTACATGTCAGCATTAACATCTTTGAAAGGTTTTATTTTGAAGTTTTTTTTTCTCCAAAAATCAGTTCTTTGAGTTTTTAGAGAATACAAAACAAAAATGGAAATCCGACATCGCCATTTAAAAGAAAATTGCATTTCCATCTTATCCGTTTTCTGTTTGCAACTTGCAACTTGCTGCAAAACTTTTTTCCACGATTTTTGAAATATTTGCCGTTGTTTTACTAGCATGCCGTCACTAAAACGTTATTATCTCCCAAATAAGTTTGACCAATTTTAATGAAAATTTGACAGGATACGTGTAATTGTTGTACACTCAGCTACTAAGAATGTCGGCAAAACGTTGAATACATGTGTAAGAAGTTACATATTTTGTAGAAATACCACTGGGGGGAGCTGTAAGGCGAGGGTTAAATTAATTCAGTTATGAATTTCATCATATATTTATTAAAACATGAATATCAAATCACCACACGCAATGGTGCGTGGTAAACGTAAACAGCTCTGAAGTTTGTACTGTTCTAACATATGTACCCTCTGCTTAGTGCTTACCCAATCCGGTGTTTCCAGACTGTACAAGGAACGGCTGCCCGCACCGCGCCGCCAACTGACGACTTACGAGAACTACGAGCCCACACAGTACACAAACAGCTTGTCCAGCCCATTACAGCAGCCCACGGCCTGCTAGCGTCCGGTCGGAGGCCCAGCACCGTCCGACGCCGTCCAGAAGGCCACCAAAGAGTTCAACAGGTAAATAGGCATGAGGAATCTAACAGTGTGCAGTTTTTAGGTTTCAGGCCAATGGGTGACCTTCCAGGTCAAATGAATGACCTTAAATCAACCACGTCCAAAAATAGCGATTTCGCTCTTTCTGTCGTCGTCATTATTAAAGTAATGAAACAAAAATTGGTTAGCGTAAAATGCTCGTCGTTGAATTAGCTATATGTCCATATATCGAATTGTTGGTCTTGATTAGTAAATGACCTTTTAGGTCACGGAACTCGTCACTATAGATGATAATTGCGATGCGCGATTTGCATTATACCTTGACTTGATCACGTCCAGAATAGCGATAAGAAAACTTAAAAGTTATAAATTGATAAACACAAATACAAATGCATGTTCTTAGACCCAGGGGCGGATCCAAGGGGGGCCAATCCGGCCATGCCCCCCTCCCAAAGCGAAAAAGAGTGGGGCCAACATATCTTTTGCCCCCCAAAGGATATCAGTGAATACCCACATTATTCAAATACGGACTGTTTTGGTACTATTTCGGTCATTAACATGTTGAGTCTGGTACCCGAGGAAAAGATAAAATTTATCGTTAAAATAGCTTTAAAGCAGTCAAAATCCAGCTATTCACAATACAAAACTGGGAAAATTTCGCGCCGCTTCGCGGCATCACCCAAGCTTCGCAATTGCTTACACAAATTAGGAAAATGGAAATATTAATTTAATCAAGTGTATGGCAGAGGCTCTCCTTGACGGTAATTCCTGGCCCCAGGGCCACTACATACAATATTAACCCTCACCTTACCGTTTTCCACCTTCGCCGTACGGGGGGGGGGGCTGACAGGATTCCCTGTCAACTTCCAAACCAAGCATCATAGAGGCAACGCGGTAAGAAACCAGTATGTTGCCTGTCATGTGAGGAATCTAACGGATGCAAATTTTTTAGGTTTTCATTCAATTGGGTGAACTTCCAGGTCAAGGTGAATGACCTAGACTCGATCACGTCTTCAGAGAATAGCGTTTTTTCTCACCGTCAGAAAACCTTCAAAATGAGAAATTAATAAATGTTAAATAAGAAAAAGCTATGCCCAGTTTGTTTTTAAAAAACAGTTTGTCTTCAAGAAACACAGAAAAATGTATTTATTTGGTGGTATCTGGTTTCCAAAATAAGTCCCAAAAAGGTGATTAAAAAATGACGTTCATGAGTTTCGTTACACTTAGGGAGCCATCACTCCAATTCACCAAGATAGTTATTGCAAGGTCATTGCTTTTTAAATTTTGGTTTGGGTATTCCATATTTAGTCTCTCAACTTATCTTTTGGTTATTTAAAATTCTTGGACAATTTTTTTAATTTTTTTTAGTGAATCCCCCATTTTTTCAGTTTTTAGGGGTTAGAAACCAAAAAAATTCGGAAAATCCGAGCTTGGCCTTTCCTAATTAAAAGGCCATTTTCGATCTTTGTCGCTTCTGTTAGCAATTTGCTGTAAATCTCTATTTTCACGATTCTTACCAATTATACATATACCGTCTTTCCACCCAACTATAATCGTCACTAAAAAACTTCCAATTTCTCCCAAAATGACTGAACCCAATTTCACTTAAAATTTTGTCAGCATACGTTATTAATTGTGTCAACTCAGCAGTGAAATTCCAGCAAGATGCGCCGCATGAGTAAAAAGTTATTTTCAGAAAAAACATCAGGAGTAGGCCTTGTCAGACCCACCTGAGGCGAGGGTTTAATTTTCAAGCTGGCTATCAAGTTAATCATGGACCTGGCCGAGTTCCGAAAAGGCGACGCGAACGATCTCTCTCTTGGACATCGTTCCCCTAAAACACCTTAACATCAAACCAAATGCGTATTTAACATGGAAATCCAACAATAAAAAATGTCTGCAAAGGCATGCACAGCAGTCAAACGGATATACGTTTTTATCGTCATTTTCTCCGAACCCCCTCAATAATTATCGGTGACGCCCTTGCGAGTTCGGTAAGAGATAAAACGTTATTATTGATTACCTACGTTGTATTATGCTACGGAAATGGTTGTTATGGTGTTCTGTGTGTTTTTAAAGTTGATTTTCCCCGATTTCTTACCCCAAAAAACGAAAAAAATTCCTGATTTTTTCCCGATTTTTTTCTTCCGAATTTTTTTTCCCAAAAAAATGTATTAAAAAAATCCGTAAAAAAAAATCCGAAAAAATGTATTTTTTTGGGAAAAATCGTAGTTTTTAATCTCTAATGACCAAATTAAGGTTGAAAAGCCCAAATTTTCCGTGAGAAAAAAAAAAATGGGATACCTTTTTGCCGGAAAAAGTTGCCCCCCCCCAAAACCGAGGGGCTGGATCCGCCCCGTTTAGACCAGTGTTTGTCTCAGGAATACAAACGAATGTATTTAACTGTTCAAATTCACGGTTCAAAAGTCAAACAAGGATTCTACAAAGTGACGTCATGAGTTTTTTACATTATTATTATGGCATTTCATCCTATTATATTAATCATTATGTATCAAATCACCACACGCGAAATGGTGTGTGGTAATCGCACACAGCTGCTGTTTGTGCTGTTTAAATATTTAGCCATTTGCATAGTGATACCCAATCCGGCGTTTCCAGGCTGTACAAGGAAGCGGCTGCACGCAATGCCGCCGCCTCTGACGACTACGAGACCTACGAGCCACAGCAGTACCACAACAGCTGTCCAGCCCCATTACAGCAGCCCACGGCCTGCTAAGGCGTCGGTCGGAGGGGCCCAGCACCGGGCCGACGCCGTTCCTCACAACAGGCCACCAAAGAGTTCAACAGGTAAGACACTTATATCGATACGGAGACACTGATCTGCACACAAACCTTCCCGGCCCATAAGGCACTAAAAAAAAATGAAAAAAATGATAGGTTTATCTATAAATAATATCGCGAGAAGAAGCCTTAATTACATTGTTCTAATTGGTCTAGCCTCTATGCTGTGAATCGTTCATTATATGCATGAAGATATAATAGCTTTGCTGCTAGCTTAGGTGCTTAAAATGCAAGCTTTACAATGCGTCCACATTTATGTACGATATACCGCACCTGACCGTTGGGTTCGACTCCCACCGGGTCACCCGCGTTGTTGGTGTCTTGGCCCGACCCGGTGTGGTCCTTGGGAAAGACCTCGTAACACACAATCCCCAGAGAGAGAGAGGAGTATATAGAGGGGCGAAGATTGACCTGTCATTGGCGAAACAAAATAAATAAATACTGATATTATATATATATTTATATATATATATATATATTATATATAACATATATATATATAGTATAATAATATTATATATATATATAAATATATACTAATATATATACAGTTATACATATACGAATATACTGATATAGCCTCCACTTCCCTGTTGCTCCACTACTGATGTGCCTTTTGCTGTAGATGCATTAACTTTTGTTATTTTTTCCTCTTTAACTTGTTCTTTTCATCGTCAGGCTGTACAAAGAGGCTGCTACGCGTGCAGTCGCCGCTTCTGACGACCACTTTGACGACGATTCGGTCTACTATTCCGAATATTAGGTATTCGAACGTGATGAATGTGAAGCAATGAAGCATAGGCAATAGGCATGGAAACGAACACGGAATACTTTCGAGTTCATTGTACCGTCTGTACTCTGTAGGTTGTTTTATCGCAGCCGCTTCTCCATTTATACCTATATTTTAGTCGCTGTATAATACTTACTATCCAATACATGTTGACTATATTTGTTGCGGTGATTTATAGCATATCCGATAACAGGATATTAAAAATGCTTTATGTGGCTCCGACCAAATCTGGTATTAGATGCAATTAGCCGCAGAGACCGATTGTTGTACTTTGTGAGGTTGAATGAAATAACCCTTTATAGCCTAACTTTATCTTCTTCTAATGCAATATATATATATTACCATGCGAAGCTATTCTGTCTGTCTGTCTAAAGGACACACCCACAATTACGATTGATTGTGTATGGTGCATTTACAACTATGCAATTGCATTACCGAGGCATTGATATAAATCTACATTTGAGCACAAACACCGAGCATTCTCGACATTTACATTACACTAAAATTATAACAGAAATATAAAATATTACATGTTTTTGTCTCGGAGCGAAACCTATCATCTTGATCGCGGAGCCATCACGGTCGGAGGCGAGTAAAACATCTAACTTACTATATACGGGTTCTCTGTCTGTCTGTGTATCTGCCTGTGCGCACTGATTTTTTTAACCTAATACACGTACGAAATGTTATGTAGTTTTGACACATTGACATATAATATTGCCTAAGAAATTAATTTGCAGATTGCATGACAACATCTACGTGTGTAATAATGTGTTCTCTAAATTTCCCAACATCAAACTGTCCTTCAAGTTGACCCGGCATCGACTGGGGGGTGGCGTTCAACGCCCTCTAAATAATTTTCTTAATAACTCAAAAACGATTAGGCTATCAACGTGAAACCTTGGGTACATTCTTGCATGTGCATACATAAATGTGACGTCTGCTGTGGAAAAAGAAACAAATTTCGTCGATAATTTTCTTAGATATAGCGAATTTAATGACGTCACTACACACGATTTTGACACAAAAACCGTCTAAAATTTAACATACCGTACAAAGCCCACAAAATGTAATACAAATTATCAAGATGGAAAACGACATGGGCTACATTATGGTCATCTCGGATTTTTTTGTTTTTTACCCTTATTTTTTAACATATGTTTGAGGTGAAAATAACCACAAAATAAAATACTCGTAATAATTACGTTATAATCTGGACTTTCTCAACAAGAGAAGTCGTACGGACTCGTAGCTTTCGGATAAGTGTTATACATACCTGCGTCAGCGATCGTTCATAAGAATAGCGTTAAATAGTTTACAGCAAAATACTGCAACCTATTTACAGCACTCAAAATTGTATTTTGCTGCAACCTATCTAACGCTATTCTTACGGACGATCGCTGACGAGGGTATAAATAATACATATCGAAAGCTCGGAGTCCGAACGACTTACCTCTTGTGGATAAAGTCGAGATTATAACGTAATTAAGCCAGTAGGACGCCTTAAATGGTGAGGGACGAGCGGACACGAATAAATTCGATAGCAAGGAGTTGCGACGTGACTGCGAAGACGCCACTGTCTGGCGCTATGATCGATTAAAGGTGGCGCTGCTCTATGTGTATAGATGGCGCTGCTGTTAGCTGGCGATACCGATGCGGCCGAGCCAGCCGTGTTTGATCTCAAGCTGGGGGGGGGGGGGGGGGTGAGTGAGATCGATTGTCGTATGGTGATGCATGCAGATATTATTTGCTCAGTCGTGTGATTGCTGTGAGTTTTGTGTGTGTGGAGTAAATATATACCTCTCTCTCTAAAAAAAGGACATTACTTACAGAATAGGAGTGTGCACCTGCGCACGTGCAGTGTGACCCAAAGTTTGACTTGCGTGCAGACTTGTGATTGATTCTGATTGAATCATCTTTTTGATTGAATCATTTGTATTTTACGTGAATCATTCATGAATTCGATTCACCATCCTTCATGAATGATTCAATGAATCATTGATTGAATCATTCATTACGAAGAAAATAGGGTAGCGATTGAATCATTCATAGTGCTATTGAAATAATCATTGTGCTCACATTTTTTTTTTTGGGGGGACAGCAGAAACTATTCCAACGATAGCCCAGTCTAATATAAGGGAATCAAACTGAGTGAACACATGTCAAGATCACTTTCAGTACCTTTCATTTGGTCTGTAAACACCCTCATTCCGAATATATGCACTGTTATTTGCATTTAACGTATTGCGAATAATTTGGGATTGAATCATTCATGAATCATTCATGATTTTTATTCACGTAAGCCTGTGCAGTCACTGTGAATTCGATTCATCAGTGGTAATGTTGAGTGATTGAATCATGATTGAATCATTCATGTTTGACGGTGAATCATAATTGAATCATTCATTAAAATTTGAATCAATCACAAGTCTGCTTGCGTGACATTGCCATTTTTGTGGTCTCAAACCATACACCTAATTTCAGCTTAATCGTTCCTAGAGGGATGTTTGCGCAATGCGCATTGCGCAATTTTATTTATTTTATTGTGGGTCTGGGTATGGCGATGGTGTGGGTGATGGTATGGGTAATCGTGTGTGGCCAGAGACTATCATGGGTGCCCAAACCCCAAGCCCAACCCAGCCAAAACCCATGAACACCAAGCCAGACCAGACCAGACCCATTATTAATAATAGCCCATTGGGGCCATTCACCCCATGCTTATTGGGGCCCATTCAGAATAAGGCAGATAATTATTTTCACAAAATTCGAACCACTACCCTAGTATGTTTACTTTCATATATATTTAACGATAATGATATTAGGCAACTTGTGTGTTGCTGCTGATTTGAACTTTTATCGAACACTTTGGCAAGTCCCAACATTATCATATTTGGTTCAGACCTAGGATCATGACATGGTTTAAAAAATATTTTGCCTATTACTTACACGAATTTATTGTTGTCTATAATTGCCAAAGCTATTGTTTTAAGTTGTCCGATATCACAGTGGCGGATTCCAGGATTCTCATTTCGGCCAGGGGCTTCAGGCCGAGGGCGGCATATTTTCTCGGTGACGGGGGCGGCATGGTCCAGAGGGGCGCCCCAAGGGGGCGAATTGGGCCCCAAAGGGCCCCAAAAGTGCGGCATTTTTGCTTCAGGGGGCGGCATTTTTTCTTCGGGGGCGGCATTTTTCTTCCGAGGGCGGTATATTGTGCCTCTGATAACATAATTTTGCCCTTAGAAGGCGGGATGATGCAGCGACTGGATTTTGAGGCGCCTTCGGCGCCTTGCAATTCATACCGTTTGCACGAAGCCGCCCCCGGGCGCCTTCGGCGCCCGGGGCGGCACTTCTTCTATTCCGGCGAGGGGGTCTTCAGCCCTACGGCCCCCCCTGGATCCGCCACTGCGATATCATATAAAAAAACTATTTACGTGGTTAAACATCTGGTTGTCAAGAAAAAAATAACTGTTAAGCGACATTGTTCCAAAATTGGCCATACACATGCCCGCCCACAGGGACTATTCCATAGGTGGGTTGCACCGCATGGGTGTCCACTCAATTCTTCCAAATGTCTGGGTTGGGGTATGCATTGTTTTTGACTTTTCATGGCGTACTGGCGGGCTGGGTAATGGCAGTTTTGAAATAATGTCGCTAACAGTTTTTTTTTAGCTTGACAACAGATGTTTAACCAGGTTTTAATATATTATATATATATATATATATATATATATACATAATATATATATATTATATATATATATATATATATATATAATATCGGACACTTAACAATAGACTTTGGCAATATATGACAAACAATAAAATCGTGGTAAGTTAGTAAGGCAGTAATTAATTTTTTAACCATGCCTGACCCGTAGGTCTGAGACCAATATATAATGTTGACCGAAAGTTGTTTCGATATTCATAGCAGCAACACACAGGCGCCTTAATATTATTTATCGTTTAATATTATAAGTCAACAATGCTAGGGTAATGGTTGCCGAATTTTGTGAGAATAATTTATCTGCCTGATTCTGAAATGGGCCCCAATGGGCCAATGGGAATAAATATTATGAATTTGGAAATGGGTCTGTGGTCTGGGGTCTGGCTTGGTGTTCATGGGTTTTGGCTGGGTTGGGCTTGGGGTTTGGGCACCCATGATAGTCTCTGCCGCCCAGTACCAATGAAAAGTAAAAAAATGCATACCCAACCCAGACATTTGGAAGAATGGAGTGGGCAGTGGGCACCCATGGTTGCACCCAGCCCATGATAGTCCCTGGACTGTGTGGTGATGGTGTGGTTGATGGCATGGATGTGGGTGTTGGAGTTTGGGTGGGTGTGGGTGTTGGTACGCCGGGCCGATCACTTCTCTACGTATCTGTATTTGTCTTATGTCCGTGCGACTTACGTTCGGAGCGAGCGAGTCCTCACTGATAACCGGATTTGTTATAACTACAACCGGCCGACCCGGCCGGACGGCGACTGGTTCCGACGGACCCGACCGGACCCGACGGAACCCGACCGGACCCCCGACGGACCGCCGGACCCGAACCCGGACACGACCGGACCGACGGACACGACCGGACGCGACCGGACACGACCGTACCCGACCGGACCCGACCGGACCCGACCGCGACCCCCGACAGGACCCGACCGGACCCGACCGACCCGACGCAGAACCCGGCCGACCGGTAACGCTTTTCAGAAGCTGAAATATCTTTGGAATCTCGCATCCGATTTACAAGGACTCTTCCGCCATCTGATAGCTCCCATTCATCATTTTTTTATTTCTTTATTTTATTCCTACATTATAGGTAGGCAGGAGTCCCTTCTGCCCATGTGAACCTTGAACTACGTTAATACCAGAGAGTTTAATAAGGATATGGATATTCAATCACGTTAGGTCACATCACTCCCCGCTATTTTCGCTATGTTATTGACATGTTTCGTCTCACGTGAGAAGTCAGCATGGCGCGTGACACCTGCCGCGTCAGGGGTGTCAGAACACATTATCCTACTTAAATGAAGTGTGCCTACTCTTTTGGAATGTAAAATATATACTTGTTACGGTAACAAGCTATTGGTTTGATTATTTTATACGATCAAATTCACGTCTGGAGCCCCTTTAGTTGATTTTTATTTATATTCTGTTTTGCATATTGTTTTGTTTCAAAATCCATAAAAGATCGCCACTGTAAACAAAGTAAAAAAGATGTTATCTAGAACGGCGCACCAGAGACAATAAACAACCCTATATGAACAATGTAAAATAGTAATTGAGGCTCTGTTCGGCAGCTGCTATCAGCGCGCACGAGCTGTTTTCTATTGGCCAGTGGTAACGATATATGCTAGCGTTGTATTATAAGGGCAATGTTTCTAGTAGCGAAAGCTCTCTGGCGAATATCGATAATTTTGTGTTGTCAACATGATCTTGGCGAACTCGGAATATCTCAGCAACTAGAGTGAATCTGGTGAAATGTAGTTTATGGTTAAATTCATACAAATATGTTCTATGGTCCAGTGTCAACAACTCCACATAACCAATGTGAGTAGGCACACTCCCTTTAAGCTGAGAAATGGCTGGACCGATTAAGCTGAAATTTGGTGTGCACCACTGGTAATGTTGCGCAGGTCAAACTCTGGGTGCACGTGCGCACGGAAACCCCTGTTCCATCCACGAAATTACCTACAAAATATCGTTGCATTACTGTACTTATATATCGGCAACCAGAAGTCGCAAGGACCCGGGTTTAACAGAGATGT
>VOPJ01015660.1:0-54956 GCA_014673585.1 Semibalanus balanoides | reverse complement strand
CCGCAGACTCGCACCCGCATGCAAGGCTCAGTGTGGGGCAGCCTTAATGACTCGTCGTCACGCCAGCTTGCATCACAGTAAAGCAATTTTACATGCAATTTTAAGGAAAATGTCATATTCGTCTTCATGACCTTAAAGTTTGACCTATGGATGCAAATGCATTGACTTTTCTTTTCAATCCATTTTTTTGCAACTTTTCAACGCACTTCCGGTCTGTTCAGGAACTCATCTGGGATCCGCAGAAAAGACATGATTGGAGTGGGTGGTATATATTAGATACAAAGAGGTCTTACTCCACAATACAAATACTTAAATCTGAGTTGTCACGTGTTGCCAAATGCCTTATCATCGATGACGAAGGGTGTTTTCATATACCCGAAAGCTCCGATTTACATATTTGTATTGTGTAGTAAGTCCTATTTAATCTCTACGTGCTTTGGGCTCTTTCGTTCTGACCAGGGAACTCAGACCTTCCAAGAAGTCTTTCTCAGGTGTCAAGGGAGGGGCCCATTCGGCCAGTTCAGAGGTCATTCCGAACTGGCCAGGGACAGCACTGGCTGCTTTGTCGCCCTGTTGACAATGCCTCAGGGGGGCCTCCACTGCCCAGGGGCCCCCTTCAGTCTGGCTAGGAGCTCAATTCGTATGTTCAAGGGGGCCTTTCCGACCTGCCCAGGGACCCTTTCGGTCCTAGCTAGCGGGCCTCTCTGACTGCTAAAGCGGCGAGCCCCTCCGATCTGCCCAGCGTCTCTTCTGGTCGGACTGCGCTGGCTGCTTTGTCGCCCTGTCGACATACTCAAGGGGCCCTCTGACCTGCCCTGGGGCCCCTCCGTGCTGACTAGGGGCTAATTATGCATGTTCAGGGGTCTTTCTTACCCGCCCAGGTGCCCTTTTGGTCTGATCAGTGACCCCTTCGATCTGTACAGAGGTAACTTAAACTTTTCAGGGCCCCTCTGGTCTGTCCAGGGGCTCTCCAAGCCTTCTAAGGGGCCCTTCTAATCTGACAAGGAACTGTGCTTGCTTTGTCGCCTTGCCGACATGCTCAGAGGGATATCCGACCTGCCCAGGGCCCCCTCTGGGCTGGCTAGGGTCCAATCTGACGTGTTCAGGGGGCCTTCTGACCCGATCAGGGCCCCTTTCGGCCTGGTCAAGGGCCCTCTGGCCTGCACAACTTTCCAGGGCCCCTCTGGTCTGCTAAGGAGCCCTTTAGATCTGGTAAGGGACTGCGCTGGCTGCTTTGTCGCCCTGCCGACACGCTCAGAGGGCCCTCCGACCTGCTCAGGGCCCCTCTGTGCAGAATAGGGACGCATTCAACGTGTTCAGGGGCCCTCTTACCCGATAAAGTCCCTTTCGGTCTGGCCAGGGTCTCTCTGACATGCACAAGGCTCTTTTGAACGCCTAAGGGGCCCTCTGGTCTTTCAGAGAGGGCCCTGGATGCGCTAAAGACCCTCTGAAGTGCTCCAAACTTTCAAGATCACGCTTCGCGTGGTCTTCCGATTCTTAAAGAGCCCATGAAACCACGCTTCGCGCGCTCTCGTCGAACCTTTTTGGCAAGTTTTGCGCGCCGAAAAGGGCCCGCTGAGCCTTGAAAAGGGCCCTTTGAGGGTTCAGGGGGGATCCTAGGATCCCTAGGATCCCCCCTTGGATACACCCCTGGATAGTACACGGTACCGTACTGTCCCAGTTGGTACACGGTACAGTATTGTTAAGATTAGTTTAGTTTAGTTCAATGTATCATCAACGGACAACAGTTGTCCAATTACAGACGAAGTCGCTTGGCCAAAACAGACACACTAACGAATGGACAAAGTTAAAACAGCATTACATAACATAACACATCATAACACTTTGGTTATCCTACTTGTCGCGTACGTATGTGATCACATGTTTCTTGAAATGCAATGTGCCATGATTCCACACATCGATGTCACGGTTGCAGTCCAGAAAGGCGTTGCAAAGTTTCGGTATGCGACAAAATGAGCTATTTTTAACCGTGTTGACACGAGCATGCGGTACATGGAAGAGCGTCTTACTCCGAAGCACGCGAAATGGGGCAATCAAGTTGAACATTTCCAACAGAAAGGATGAGTCGAGTGCATGACAGTGAACATTGCGGATAAACATGATGTCGTGCTGTTCACGCCGTACCGATAGTGGTGCCATTCGAAAGTGAGCCGACAGAGCATCATACTCGACTACATCCACTCTATTGATACTGTAGACATTGTAACTGAAAAGACTCGCATCTGCGAGGACGGAGCCGCAATATACTAATCTGAATCTGAATACGGTTAGTACACGGTACAGTACAACAGTATCGTCCCAGTTAGATCACGGTACAGTCAGTACCGTATCGTCACGGTCCGTAAATACACGTTACGGTCCACGATTAGGTGCGTCAGCTTCACTTTGTTTGGGGAACTGCCCGAGCGACGGAAAGTCCAGGACCTGAGCAAAGGTGGATGATGTCATAGCGTGCTACGCTGCAACAGTTTACTACTCTTGTCAAGAATCTGGGTTTTTAGGAAGCAGTTGGCCGAATCGTTATTAAAAAATGCATATAAACGCAACCTAGTTTGTCTATTGGAAGTGGCGTTGCTATTATGTTGGAGAACAAAAGCGTGTTAGGATTACGTGAGGAAAATGATATACGAGTATGATAGCCGTTTTCACGATGGATTATTTTGCGCGAAATGTTTTAAAACATTTTGAAATGTTTTCAAATGTTTTAGTTGTAGCCGTTTTCACGATGGACTAATTTGCGAGAAATGTTGTAACCCTGTTGTCCCGTAGGGCGAGGGTTATATTTTTTATATAATTAGTCCATCGTGAAAACGGCTACTACTAAAACATTTTAAAACATTTTAAAATGTATTAAGACATTTCGCGCAAAATAATCCATCATGAAATCGGCTGATATATGATGGAGGATTGAATCATGCTCATAATCATGAGCATCATTATGAGCATGATTATGATAGGGCTATGCCAGCGCCACCCACGTCCGTGGAATAACGTGCTGACGTCATCATTCATCATGACGGATTAGTTTGCGGTCTTCGCTTCACCGAGTCGCGGACAGCGGTATGTTGTCACTTATCGCTAGGTTCACAGAATCCCGGAGGGGAGAGTGGGTGGACTGCACCCAGTCGGCCAGGGGCGATCGCAGCTTTGGCCTGGGGGGGGGCAACTTGGCAAGGGGGCCCATGGCTGGTCTGAAAGGGCCCTCGGTCGGTGCGAGGGGCCCTACGCTGATTTGAAAGGGGATGTTTCCAGCTGATTTTTTTTTTAATTGTAGGGCTTTTACCTGATCTGCATGGGCCCATTATCGCTTCCAGAGGCACATTGGTCTTTAGAGGCCCCAGTCTGATCTTCAGAGGGCCCTCTTACAACGTCCATTCTCGCTTTCAGAGTTCAGAGAGCCCACTCGGAACTTGAGAGGGCCCACTCCCGCCCCCAGAGGACCTCATGTGGCCTCCACCTTCAGAGGGCCCACTCTTGCCTCCAGATGGCTAACTATGACCTCCAGGGGCCCCTTGCTTCCAAATGACCTAGGCTGTCCTCCAGAGGACCCAACCCTGCCTCTAGAGGGCCAACTCTGGCCTCCAGTGGGCCCACTCTGAACTTCAGAGGGACCATTCGGACCTGCACGGGCTACCGAAGGCCCACTCTAGCTTTCAGAATGCCCCTATGGCCTTCAGAGGGCCTCTTTGGCCTCAGAGGGCCCTCTGTAGGTCAGAGCGGACCCTCTGGATACCATTGGGCTACCTCTGACCTCTAGAGGGCCCACTCTGACTTACATGTGGCCCTTTTTGGTCGCCAGAGGGCCCACACCGACCTCAAGAGGGACCACTTTGGTCTCGAGAGGACTCGCTTTAGCCTCCAAGTTCGGACCCACCTGTCACCTTGGGGGAAGATATGTTGCCCCCTCCCCCTCATGGGTATTTGGGGGCATGGTCTAGATGGCCCGCCTGCGACCGCCACTGACTGCGCCCCTCTGATTAATGTCGCCCACCACGATTTGCAGTTAGATATAGCATGTGTCAACCTTTATTAAATCAATTCATATTCCGCCCTTCTAAAATAACTTTGTAACTGTAATGTTTCAGTTTCGGTGTGGTAGACATATTATGGATGCTCTCTAGCTCTATTTCCATTATTGATGTGTTTCTAATATTAAACAGCCCGACATAGCGTGGGATAACTGAGCGAGGCTACACCTCACGTAGCTTTGAGGGAGGGGGCTTACTACGAAGAACACATAATTATCTGCCAGTTATAGGAGATCTTGTCTTGTCCCATAATTGTTACATGGCTCAATGTTGTTGTTAAATCTGTTAAAAATATTTAACTTAAGTGTAACCAGGAGGGCGCAATTAAATAACACTGACGTTATATGGCCGCACGAGTTCTTCATCAGTGTTATGATATCGTAACGGGGTTCATAAGTGTTTCGCTTAAGTAATGTATCCAAGTAAGCTAAGGAAGTAGAAAAGGCGTGACCGAAGCACAGTTACTAAACTAAGTATTGTCATAATGGACCATTTCGCCACGGTCCTTGACCACATTGATCACGATGGGGTACACGGGCGGACGGCTCGTTTATCTTGTTTTCACTACCGTCTGCCACGGCTTGGCGGGGATGTGAGTTTTTCCTAGGACAGTTGAGTGTCCACGAGAGTTGTTTCTGTCATGTTTGTAGCGTTTTTCAGTCTGCTCTCTGAGGTCTACCAGTATCGCGTCGTGGACAACGCGTTGTCCACGACGCGAGCAGCCGTTGTAACGGCTGCTCAAATGTTTCCTAGACGCTGTTCGCCGCAGTTAGCCCCTATCTAGTGCTAGTTCTTTGAGACCACTGGGTGCTTGTACGGAATTCGATTTTATTATAGGCAAATATTTGACTCTGTCTTTTGTATGTTTCGATTGCATTTTTCGCTGTCATATTTAAGTTACCGCCGCCATTTTTCGTTTGACGCTTCATCAAAGCCAATTCACCAGTTTTCAATTTTGTTTGCAATATCAATTTTTTTGAAATTGTTCACTCTCAACATGCATAAATATCATACTGCATTCTGGACACGGTTCTAGTGACATTTACTGAACATTAACCCTCACCAGTGTAGGGGGATGCCAACCCCCTATATTTGTGTTCGAAAATCACTCACGTATTTATCAACCGATTACATTGCAATTTGCAGTCATCTACGTTTGAAGAATTAGACACATACTCGTAAAATTTATCATTTCTATCTCTCATGAATCGTGACCTTTGACCTTTTTCTCAAGGTCATGTAAGGCGCAAATGGCGTCCCGTAGAATCAATCATTGTAACTTGTGCAGTTTCCAAGTGTTTGTTGTTTAGACGCATATGTACAAGTGTTTCCAGGTGACAGTTGTAGTTTCTACTGAGCTTGTGACCTCGATTGACCTTTTTCAAAGGTCAATCGAGGTCACTGAACTCCACTAACCTCAGATGCCTTGCTTGGCTTCTGCCAGTTTCTAGGACATTTTGTGATGCTGATATAAATGTTCATTCACAATTTTAGCTCGATTAGAGTTTATTTTATCCAAATTTACGATTTGATGACATCCGGGTCATTGACATGACCTCAGAGGTCACCTAATGACCCAGGACCTTTAAATTGGGTGTCAACGTTTTTCTTGTCACAACAGCACGCTCGTTTTTGTAATCGAAGCTCTAGCTCAATTAGGGGCGAAACGCCACGGGGGTCGTACCCCCCACCCCCGATATGGAGGGGGTGGATTTCACCCCTAGTTTTTTCGAAAATAACTCACGTATTTATCAGCCTATTGCAATGCTACCTTTCGTACTCTACCTTTAAACAATTCGACACATTTTATTTTTATTTTATTTTGTATTTTTACTTCTGCTCCCCATGGCCCGTGACCTTTGACCTGTTTCTTAAGGTCATGTAAGGCGCTAGATTAACATGTTTCTCAAGGTCATGTTAGACCCCACTGGAGTCCATAGTATCAAAGCTTGTAACCTGTGCAGTTTCCGAGCGTTTGTTGCTCAGGAGGATATAATATGCATAGGTGTTTAACGTGACATGTAAAGGGAGTGTGCCTACTCACATTGGCCATGTGAAGTTGTTGACACTAGTCTGAGAACATATTTTCTGGAATTTAGCCATATACCTTAATTTCCCAGATTCACTTTAGTTGTGAGATATTTCAAACTTCAAAGTCGCAATCACATTACTGGCATACTTAATTATCGATAGTTCGCCAGAGAGCTTTCGGCTTAACTAGAAGCATTGCTCTTAATTTACAACGCTAGCATAAATAGTTTAGCTCTGGCCAAATAAAACAACTCGTGAGCACTGATAACACGCTTGCCCCGAACAGAGCCTTGGAACTATAAACAAACCCATACAATTTGCTCGTATAGGCTTGTTTATCGTCTTTGGTGCGCCATTATAGGCAAACATCTTCGTTTCTCTGTTTATAGTGACGATCGTTTATGAGTTTTGAAACAAAACAAATGCAAAACAGAATGTAAGTAAAAATTAAACAAAAGGGGCTCCATACGTGAATTTCATCGTAACCAATGATCAAACCAATAGCTTCTTACCGTAATAAAAATATATTTGACATTTCAAAAGAGTATGCACACTCCCTTTAACGTAACCTGATATTTATGACTGCCACTAACATCGTGACCTCCGATGACCTGAAATTACTTCTCTGGCCTCTGGCAGTTTCTGGAACATTTTTTGACGCTGATTTCAAATTTGCCGTCCATTTTACATTATTATATGTTCCAAGGGGGTCATGCTATTTCACAGGTCAACTGCCCAGCCAACAATTAACAATGTAGCCAACATGTGCCCGATCAGTGCCCTGTGCCCAAGTTAATTGTTGGCTGGGTGAGGTCACTCACCTCAGATGACCTAAAATTACCTATTTGGAATCTGGTAGTTTCTAAGACATTTTCCGTTGCTGATTTACAATTTAGCACCCATTTTGCACAGCTATATGCTTATTCACGATTACAGCTAGATTAAAGTCAATTTCTACGCATTTACAATTCTGATGATATCCGGGTCATTGACATGACCTCAGAGGTCACCGTATGACACAGGACTTTAAAATCCGGTATAAAAAAATCCGGTATAGACTTTAAAATCCGGCGGATTCAGGAAAACAACGTGGGGGGCACCATGTGCGGAACGCCTTTTATTATCTTACTTAATTTAAGTTGGACTTAAATTGACGGAGGATATCGCCTCCCATTGTATGTACCTGAGTCCGCCTTTGCCCAAAAATATGTAAAATTCATTTCTGTATGATGTATACAGCGTTGACATAGTTTCTGACGTTTTTATTCCACCGCAAACTACGAAAAAAGTCTGCACCGCACAACCGCATTCGTAACGACTTCCCCAAAACATGAGCCTGGAGCCGCCTCTGCTGGGCCGTTTTTTTTTTGACAACACGTGTCATTCATATTTATAGGAAAAGTCTGAAAGTTTCAAGACGATAGACGTAACGGTTCAGAAGCAGCGGCTGGCGAAAAACTACCGGGGGGCAAAATCTGCCCCCGCAGGGAATAGGACTAAGGCTGCTTATTTTGTTATAAATCAGGAAATGTGGAGCTCTTGGTCGACTTCAAAAGTTTCGGAGGCCATGGAACCAATGTTCTCCTTAAATCCGTGGTGGTAGCCTAGCCCATAAGCTCTTTCACTGTTTATAAATTTAGTCCAAACCTTTTGAATGGACAAATTTCAAAGGTGAGGACCTACGCTAAGCAGAGCCTATTGCTCAGGCAATAAGCTCCCAACGACCCTTCCACACAATGCATTTTGTATCATAATATTGAAGCGAAAGTTGTACGTGCCCGACATACGTGGACACCGTCCGACCCGCTCACTTACGTCACCTGACCTTGACCACTACCGCTGCCAGCAGCCGCAGGCCATCCCAGTCCCGGGCAAATCATCATCATCAAGTTTTATTATTCTAAAAACATATTTATTTAGTACACATAAATTGACTTGGCGCAAAAGCTGAGAAGCTTAAATCAAGGCGCCAACTCGAAACACATCATATGCCTAACATCAGGAAATAACACAACCGTCGCCGTCATCACAGAGTCATATCGCGTGCAGGCCGATCTTTACAACGCGCGCGCCCCGGCCGGAGGACAGCGGGGCCCACCCGAGCCTGCACAGGACTATATTTATTTAACACCAGGTAAATCTGTGAAGCTATGCAATAATTTTTGGAAAAGTGACCGGCTACCGCGCGTCCGCCGGTCCGCTACTGAGATTCGTTGGCCGTTGTAGTTAGTGATTTGTAATTGATGGATGGATCTGGATTTCTGCGCGAAGTTGTAGTGAAGACTCTGGGATATGTTTCCTGATTCAATTCGTTTCTATGACGCGTGTATGTGGGACGATGAGGAAGATGAAGTGCGTTGTGTTTTCTTGTGGGTGCCCACAAGGACATACTGGGGAGTCTGACCTTTGAACTGTGAATATGTGAGCGTTTAGTTGGGACATGCCAGTTCTCAATCTGGTGTGAAGAATGTCGTGTTTGTCATATTGAATAATATAAAGGCGGGCTTAAGGTGCGATTTTTAAAAGTCGGGATAAGAAAGCTTTGTTTTTCGTACGGCTTCTGGATTAATTAGTTCCATTGGTTTTCCGGTAAATTTGAAGAAGGAAGCGCTGGTTGTGAAGGTAGTGCGAATTTTGAACTAGGGTGTGATGGTTGCGGTTTCTAGTGTCCTGTTCGTGTCTTTACTCGTGAATGTGGCATATTATTGGGGTGATGTAGCTGGGGGTATTGTGACGTTCGTGTGCAGTTACTTGTGGTAGAGTGTTTTAGGCGTATGAATGTGTTCTCGGGTCAGGTTTTTGTCCCATCCCAGCCTCATTTCGTAATTTGCGGATGATGTTCTAAAAGAGGGTCCCAGTCGTTCCAGTCTAGCTGCTCTGTTTTGGCAGTGTCTTCCAGTCTTGTCGCGTCTTGGATTGTGATATGTCCGTCGTAGATGGTGTCACAGTAGATCGAAATGTGGTCTGATATATGTTTTATATATTTGGTCGAGAATATTGTGCGGGGGAAGATTGCTGCTTGCAATAAGCGTACAAGTGACCGAGTGGTGTTTACTTTGTTTTAATATTTTCGTTCACATGTTGCGTGGAAAAGGAGATCTTTGAAAATGTGATGCCAAGGTGCCTTGTGTATCATTTATGGTATTGCGGACAACCTCCAAATGTAGAGTTGTTGGTGGCTGGTGTTGGATTTTGTGGGAAAATGTTTTGTTGGATGGGTTTTGGAGCATTGAATGTGATTACCCACTCCTGACCATTATTTATGAATTCGTCCAAATCGTTGCTGTAATGTGTGTTGATTGTTTATAAGTTCTCTGGTTGAGAGGCGTATAATGAGGTATACGTCTGCCAAAAAATAATATGTCATTGTGCGTGCGATTCGAAAGTCCGTCTAGGTAGATTAAAGCCAGCAGTGGTCCGAGAACAGATCCTTGTGGACAGCCGGCATTAATTTTACGTGAGGCGGAAAATTTATTTCGAATGTGTACTTGTTGTGTTTCTGTCGCTCAAGTAAGATTTTTAACCAGACTGAAGAAGTCTTCCTGAGATCCCAAATTCATTTTTCGACATTTGTGTGTAAGCCCCTGTGCCAAATCTTGTCAAAATACTTTTAAATATCTAAATAGATAGCGGTGAAATCGCAGCCAGAATCTAAGGATTATATAAATTGTGAGCAGATAATGCAGCTGTAGTTCAGCGCTATGGTACCTTCGGTAGCCACTTTGTTTCTCTGTTCAGAAGGGCGTGAGTAGTAATGTGGTCGTATATGTTTTTGTACACATCTTTCAAATACTTTTGAGAGGCTGAGGAGAATACTGATTGGTCTGATTAGCATGTGGGGTCAGAGGCGGAACCTTTGTTTTTGAATATGGGTTGACATGGGCTGCCTTAAATTGCTGGGTAAATTCCGAGAGAGAGCGATTTGTTGAATAATTGTGACAATGGCTTAGCGATTATGAAGTGCCCGTAAGTTGATAAATTTTACAGGGAGGCCATCAGGTCCTGTTCGATTTGTTGGCGTCTATGAGATTTAGTATTTGGGAGTTTACTTCGTTGTTCGTTGGGTGTTGATTTTGTTCGAGTGTGGGTAACAGGTGGTGTGTTTGCTATGCTAGGTGGTGGGACGTGCGTGTCGGGTATGTGAAGTGTGGATGTCGCAAAATGCGTCGATGAGAGTGTCCGCTTTGTCTTAGTCGTCTGTCCATACGTCACCTCGAGTCCATATTAGTGGATGGGATAGTGTCGCGTCGCGTTTGCTCGGCCGGTAATTGGCCGCGGAGGTCTTTGTGATATTTGTGAGGGTTTTGTTTCTGAGCTAGCAATTTTTTTCTACTTGTCTCTGCAGATGTTCGTTTTTTAGTCGTCTATTCATCGAGCTAACTAAATTACGTTGATATCGCCACCTAACCCAATTTGAGTCAATTTGCGTTTCTTTTGCGAGTTTGAACAGCCGATCTCGTTTCTGTATGTTTCGTTTTAGGTCCGTTGTGATCCAAGATTTGTCGTTGCGTTTCCGTCTCATGTGTATTTTTGGGATTGCGGCAGACGCGAGCGCCGAAGCGACTCGAACCCGGGCTGGCTCACCGGGTGAGATCAAAAGCCCAGCGGTTTCCCGTCTGGCAACAGGGGCGGACTTCTCGGAATAATTCGGGCATAGCTGCATGGTGCACTCTACACCAGCACTGATGTTGCAGGCGTGCAAAAATGAGGAGCTAAGTATCCTGGCGCTTCCAGACCAAACTGACATGAGGATTGATGGTCTGTCATCACCGAATACGGCTTTATACCGATCTTTTATGTTTTGAACTCCATACGTTGCCATCATCGGAGTTATTTTCGGACTGTTGACATGATAGTCAGTTTGTGGCATACAATCCCGGGAATGTTTATACTCTTATCAGAGAGCATGTCTCAGCGATGAGATCCGTGAAAAATAGTATTCTTAGGTAAGTTGTTTAAGAGCGTATCGCTAAGTCTATAAATGGGCTGCGTGATGCAATCACTTCAGCCTGACACAAATATAGCGTGCGTTACAGGAACGTCCATACTCCATATTCAGCCACCCTCCTGCTGTCACGCATGTTTCGTAGTTCTCATGAAGCGCGACAAAAGTCGCCGAACAAAAGTGATGTTCGGTTGTAGCTACATTGTTCGTCATTTGTTTGAAAGCACTCGACACGGTATTTTCATTTTTATTTTCGTATGTTAATTTCTATAAGCAAATGCCAAGTACAGGCAGTAAGGCACATGTTCTGGCATTATATTGCACCGTATTGTATTTCTATATCTAGGATTGAAGGGTAAAACCGGGCAGCACCGCTTAGCGGGAAACACCACTCGTGCCGCCATCTGGAAAATGAATGATAGCATATGACCATTTACTATTAATCCATAGCTAGTAAAGCATGCATGGCATGAAGCAGACCGGAGCGAGTTGTTTCATTTGTGTCCGGCAACTGATAAGCATTTTTGTTTGATGCAATAGTAAAACAATACTTACCTGCACCTTTCTGTGCCACTTTGTTATTTTTATTTCTGATTCTCACCTGCGGAGGTGAATTCAAAGTCAAAGCACGTGATTATCTGCAACCGATATTCAGTTTTTGTTTATCTATGGATGGTGAGAGTTTCTTCAGTTGTGTTAAATATTTTCACGTAGCCTATTACCATGTGTTATTTACGACCAGTTATCAGTGTATACTTTTTAATAATCAGTGCAGTGAAACGTAGTTATCCCTGAAACCACGCAAGCAAAGCAGAGCAAGCAAGCAAAGCACGACGAAGTCGGATTTTGGCCCATCTGTAAGACTACGTTAGTGAGGCCGCTTCGCGGCCTCACTCACTCCGTCTGAATTAGCTGCGCACCTGCAAAAGTCCGCGAAAAGTGATAAAATCACGATAACGCAACCATATTCCACTGGCACGGCGGCAACTCATTGGAGTTTGTTCATGTCATGTTTGACAACACACCTGCGCAGTGCACTGGGTAGCCTGCAGCCCACGTGCCTTGGTGTTAGGTCAGGGTGTATACAGGACGATGCATCTTGACGGCACAGTCATTGGCAAACAAGTGCTGGTGACCTCAGATGACCTTGTAGTGGTCACTGAGCAGCAATGGCACCTGGGTCATCAAGAAATTCACAAAGATTAACCATCAAGTGGCTAATGTTGTAACCTGAAACCTTTATGCGACTCAAAAACCGCAACCAATGCCATCATGGGGCAATAATTAATCATGCTGTAATGACGGAAAGTGAGAACGCATTATTTTGAGCAATTTAAACAATACACATGTATATACAATACATATCTCCAATTATGTGTGCATCTCTTGTGCAAACAAAACTTACCAAAGTATATTGCAAAAAATAAAATTAACTGCGCTAGTGACAAGGTCAGGTAAGGTCACCCGAGGTCACTGGGTCATATCGTCAGAATCCTCAAAGTAAACTGGGCCTGGGATGGTGCTCCCTACTTCATTTTAATTCAGAACAATGTATTGGTTTCTAGGAATGTAATAATTTGTTGTGGAGTTCATTTCTCATCGGCTAAGTCATGCAAGGTGACCTCACGCAAATGCCGGAGTCAACCGTAACTCTATTCGAGCTTGAACTTGCACAGCGCAATTTCATACCCCAGATAACCATTAAAACGGCCTTATATAGAAATATGAGATTAAGAATGTTTGGGGTTTTCGCTTGTAATTTGGGGTTTTCGCTTGTCGATCTGTCCTGGAATGCCGTCTGCGGCATAGCACCAATGAGCACTTCGCAATGCGCATATATTTGGACCGATGACTGCGAAATTGCCACTGAGCACCTCCATGGTGATACCATTCCTCACCGCACGCATTGAACCACTCATGCTCCGGAGGGCATGGTTGTATCCTTACCACATTGGCCCACTGGCGGATCCAGAGCATGGGGGGCTAAATTTCACAAAGTTTCATCAAATTCGAAAAACTCAACGGATTTGGCTTCCATGTACCTTACTGAACGGTTTAAAACTAATATGCCTTTGTAAAAGTTTATTAGATTTTCCTCTACAGTGGAAAATATGTCAAATTTCACCGACTTCAGGCAACATGGGGAGCTAAAGCCCCTGTCGCCCACTCTGGATCCGCTAGTGCATTGGCCACATTGACACTTGACACATTTACATTGACACAATGTTACCAAGGTGCCGTGAATGCGCAAGTAAGGCATGCCGTGAATGGAGTGCTCAGAATGCCGCACTCATGTAACGACGGCGTTTGGTTTGTCCTATCTTGCTGTCGAAATAGCCAGGTCTGAGGTCGGTAGAGCGCTAGGCTGATGATAGGAATGTCCCCGGTTCGATTCCGCGTCCTAGAGGTTTTGAGGCTGGCGCACCAATATGCCGCATTTGCCCAATCACAGGATTAGATAAGACTGGAGTCTTAGTAAGATTGGGGCTGGGCCCTGCAGCGTTGCTTTCCGAACGCGAAAGGCAGAGGTCGCACATACACGGACGGCGGGGCGTTTATTTGACAGCAGCGCCTCTAGCGGCGAACCTCATAGTGCATTAACGACACCAGCTCCCCCTGGAATACAGAGCGTACAAGTATATATCGCCTTGCGTATAACCATGTATGTAAGGAAACCATGTCAAGCGGATCAGCAAAAATTAACACCCCCTCCGATTTCGTTAAAACTCTGCATACTTGTTGACTGTGGGGTAAGACTTTTACCGATCCCCAGTTTTAGCGATTTGACCTCAGGTCTCTGAGTCTGAGATATACCTAGGTGAACAAACTTTGACCTCAACAAGGTTTACGACAATTTGAAATGCATCATAACTTGGAAAGTTTAAGTCTTTGAACGTTGCAATAAGATGTAAATGCTAGACAATAAAACAGACTTTAAAGGGAAATAATCACCTTTTCCCACTAAAATGAAATTATCGCTTGAAATCGACAGACAAGACCAAAATATATTTTAAATCCCTCACATTTTGCATACAAACTTTCCTTTCAAAAGATATTGCAATTCAAAGTTGG
Organism: Semibalanus balanoides; assembly: GCA_014673585.1. NCBI lineage: Eukaryota > Metazoa > Arthropoda > Thecostraca > Balanomorpha > Balanidae > Semibalanus > Semibalanus balanoides. The sequence goes on along the minus strand of VOPJ01015660.1, from coordinate 40,859 downwards.
TAAGCGTTCCACGCTTAAAGCGAACGGTACTTGCAATGTGCTTGCAAGTATTTTGGGTCCTCATCAAACTGCGGACTTTTCCCATATTTTTTTGTTTCGTAATGGGATATTAAAAAAAAACAATAATTTTGCGTTCTGCTTGTTTGTGATTAAATGGTCGTATATCTTCGATATGAACAGCTATTCAATGAAACACGTAATCAAATTAGCAGTTATATTTGCGTCAAATAGTGTTTATTGTTGTGTATTGTTTATTAAGGTTTCTAAAACAACCACAGGCCAGAGCCATTACGGCTGTAGTCATACGAATCACACACACAAGGACGCACGCTCATACATTCACACACTCATACCTAAAACATATCCCTATGGTGGCCTTTTGGTGGCTGTGACTCCTCAATTTAGGAAAACAGCTTCATTTACTTGCTAGATTAGGAGTTTGTATAGTTTCATTACTGGTTGTATTCAACACTATGCCATATATTATCATGAAAAAGACTAATGTATTACCCCAATAATAACAAATCATACAAACAACTAGAAATAACATCAAAAGTTCATTGTGCGTTTTCACAACGTCCTACTTGTGCTTATTTTAGCATCGGCGATTTGTTTCAGGGACATTGTCCAGCGTTGAACAAACTCGAAACACCTGCGCCAGATATGAGCGCTGTGTGATCGCTGTGATCTGTGATCGCTGATGGCCGATGGGAATAGTGATGGGATAACACTGCTCATGAGTTTCGAAAGAAGCATGTGTACTTGCTTTTGATTTGTAGAAACTTACAACAATGAATAAGGGAATAGTTTTATTTAATTCTGAAATTTAAATTAAATCATTGTTGCGAAATAAATCATTGTTATACCACAACGGATGCTTAAGAAATTGTTGCTAACAAAAATAAAAGGTGATTTTTTCCCTTTAACCCAAACACTAACCAAACAAGGTCAGTGAACCTTGACCTTATTTGACCTCAGAGGCGGATCCAGGGGGCCGTAGTGGCGGAAACCCCTTAACTTAGAAAACGGCGCCCTTCTTACAAATTTGCCGGCACCGAAGGCGCTGCAGCGTTTTCGGGAGGCCTCCAAGGCCCTTTGCGTCTAGCAGCAGCATCTTAGCACTCTAGGAAGGCACCCAGGCACCCTCGGAAAACATATTGGCACCCTCGGAAGACATATTGGCGCACTCTCAACGCATTATGCCGCCCTCGGAAGGCATTATGGCGCTCTCGGAAGGCATTAAGCCGCTCTCGGAAGGCACCCTGCTGCCCTCAGAGTGCAATATGCCACCCTCAGAGCGCACTATGTCGCCCTCAGAACTTCTGAGGGCAGCAGGGTGCGATCGAGGGCGGCATATTGCGCTCGAGGGCAGCAGGGTGCCCTCTGAGGGCGGCACAATGTCTTCCAAGGGCGGCATGATACCTTCCGAGGGCAATGCAATGCCTTCCGAGGGTGGCATAATGCTTTCCGAAGGCGGCATAATGGTTTCCGAGGGCGAAATAATACTCTCTGGACTGTGAGGGCGGCATGATGCCTTCTGAGTCAGAAGGCATCATGCCGCCCTCCAACATGTCACAGACCTGATCCAAGAAAAGTCTGATAAACTTTCGATAGAGCTTGTCTCGAGCCATTTAATGCCGTTTTTTGCTTGTAGCTACGTTACGTAGTTTTCAAGATTTCACGGGGGAGGGCGGAAATCAACCCCCTGCAGTTCGTGTTCGGCGCGAACCCCCTGCAGTGCGCGGGTTATATCAGAACGGCAAAAAGCTAGTTTGGGGGACAAATCCCAAAGCTCACGCATTTCTAAAACTCTTCGAATTTCGCTTCTTCATGCGTCAATAGGTAATTTAAACAAATTGTCCTTAGTAAAAGTTGCGTATATATTTGCATAAATTAGGAAATGCTTTATTTTTCGTTCACTTCAGGCGTTTGAGGGGCTTGCTTGGCCCTTTCTGCCCCCTTGGATTCACCAGTGACCAGAAAACGTTGAGGGTGGTCGAGAGCTCCTTTGGGTGGGGGCCGAGCTTAACATTGGGTGACAAGGGACACCCCAAAAGTGTATAAATAGGCACCTATAATAGGTTCCACATATCACTCTCGTCATGATCTTCAAGGTCGAAGATTTTACGACCATATGCATTACGCTGTGTTCAGAATGCTGAAAAATAACGCTATGTAAGGATCATTGCGCTATGCAAGGATTATAGCGCTATGCAAGGATTATAGCGCTATGTAAGGATCATTGCGCTATGTAGGGAGTATAGTGCTATGCGTTATATAAGGATCATAGCGCTATTTAAGGATTATAGTGTTAGGCAAGGATCATAGCGCTATACAAGTATCATAGCGCTATGCAAGGATCATAGCGTTATGTAAGGATCATCATGCGTTATGTAAGGGTCACAGCTTGGCTACATATAAGAACTGAGTCTGAAGACAGCACGCTAAATCTGTCATTATAAGCAAGCGTCAAATATATCATCAAAAGTCAGTTACGGACGGTGTAACGCACAGTTTGGCTCCATTTATGCCGTGATGTTATGTTACGTGATGTGATGTTACGTCAGTGAAGTGTGTGAAGCCTGGGAAACCCATAGTTTACACATGTGAGAATATTGGCAAGCCGGTGAAATCCCAGTTAGAGAATCACGCCATGGCAGCTGAGGAAAGACTAACACGGAGCCATGCTATTTAACAACTGAGGCGTGAAGCCCTCCACGAGTAGAGGACGGCGCAGCGGGCGGTCATTGGAACCAGGCGTTCAGCGGACTGAGTCATTCGTAAAGCTGAGACTCGACTGTAAAAATGACGCAAAGCCGCTTCAGATCCCGCTGCCTGAAAAACCATTGTTAAAAAAAAAACAACCAACTACCGCTGATAATGAAAAAAAAAAAAAAAAAAAAAAAAAAATAAAAAAAAAAAAAAAAATCGCCTACGAGTGTTTGCAATGACATTATATAAAATTGGATGCGCACTGAAAGTCTCGCTGATTTTCAACGCATTAGCTGTTGAGAAATGAGCAATTACGAGCAGTTTGCTTAGATTAGAGCTGGAGAAGTGTTGGCGATAGCGAGCCGTCATTACTCGTATATGCCTAGACGGCTCATGTAACACCACTGGTTCCCATTTTTTTTTGCAAAATTACTATTGTACGCCCTTGACGTTACAAAAACCATCTGAAGACGTTACCAGTCATACAAAATACGCTAAAAGCCCACGAAATGGTACACATGCCGGTATCTGCAAATGTTTCTTCAAAATTAGAAATAATTGAACTTATCCAAAAGAACACTGGGATCCCGCGGATTACTTTCGGGACTGCCTAGGTGCCAACATTTCAAGTTTTCGGATGTCGTATGTTGTCCATTTGCTGTGAGTACATACTCACTATATAAGCCAAATGTACGTTAAAGCCCTCACCCGTGCAGCGTCCGATCACTGCGTGACCGTGCGCACCGAAATGGGGGCGAAAGGTGATTGGTTTGCCGGGCGTCTGTCTTACACAACACTGTGCCGCCTGAGCTGGTGCGACTTCCGACGCCTCTGTCCCGCCTCTGTGCCGCCTGAGCTGGTGCGACTTCCGACGCCTCTGTCCCGCCTGAGCTGGTGCGACTCCCGACACCTCTGTCCCGCCTGAGCTGGTGCGACTTCCGACGCCTCTGTCCCGCCTGAGCTGGGCGACTCCCGGACGCCTCTGTTGCGCCTTGAGCTGGTGCGACTCCCGACACCTCTTGTCCCGCCTGAGCTGGTGCGACTTCCGACGCCTCTGTGCCGCCTGAGCTGGTGCGACTTCCGACGCCTCTGTCCCGCCTGAGCTGGTGCGACTCCCGACACCTCTGTCCCGCCTGAGCTGGTGCGACTTCCGACGCCTCTGTCCCGCCTGAGCTGGTGCGACTCCCGACACCTCTGTGTCCGCCTGAGCTGGTGCGTACTCCCGACACCTCTTGTTCCGCACTGAGCTGGTGCGATCCGATATCACCTCTGTTCGCCTGAGCTGGGTGCGACTCCGACACTCTGTTGCCGCTGAGCTGGTGGACTCCCGACACCTTCTGTTCCGCCTGAGTGGTGCGACTCCGACACCTCTGTCCCGCCTGAGCTGGTGCGACTCCCGACGCCTCTGTGCCGCCTGAGCTGGTGCGACTTCCGACACCTCTGTTCGGCCCTCACCTGAGGCGACACTTCCTGGCGGCTACGCCTCGGCCCGACTGAACTGATAAACTCAACGCTACGCTATGCCCTTTGTGCGCTTTTATGTTCGCATCTTTACTGTGCCTGTACTGTATCTACGATGTGATTGCTTTACACAGTTTGTCTTTGCTTGTTTGTCATTGTTGTTTTATGTGGGGTTGTAATAGCCAGAAGCTGATTGTGGATGACTCCAATGCACGTCTGTCGTCTGTCTGTCTGTGCAGGGGTACGACCCCATGGCTTTTCGCCCCTGCATGAGCTAGAGCTTCGATTAAAAAACGAACATGTTTCTTCTGACGAGAGAAAGCTATTGACATCCAGATGTAAGGTCCTGGGTAATTAGGTAACCTCTGAGGTCATGTCAATGACCTGGATGTCTCAAAATCGTGGATGTGTAGAAATTGGATACTAATTGAGCTAAAATCGTGAATGAATATCTAATTATGCTTAATGGGTGCCAAATTTGAAATCAGCATCACAAAATGTTCTGCGAAACTTCCAAATACCAAAAAGGTTATGTAAAGTCGTCCGAAGTCGAGTGACGTCGGCTGACCTGTGGAATTGCATGACCCCAGTGGAACATATAATTATGTAAAATGGATCCCAGATTTTAAATCAGCGTCACAAAATGTTCTAGAAACTGCCAAAAGCCAAACAAGTCATCTGAGGTCATTGGTGGTTAGTGACCTTGGTTGACCTCTGAAAAGGTCAGTCGAGGTCACAATCTTTGTGGAAGCCACAACTTTCACCTGGAAACACCTGTGCATATGCTCCCAAACAACAAACACTCGGAAACTGCAAGTTAAAAGGAATGATTAATAATACTACGAGACGCCAGTTGCTCCTGACATGAACTTGAGAAACAGGTCATAGGTCACGGGTCATTGGGAGTAGAAGCTTGCAAAATTTCCAGAGTATAAGTCTTTTTCAAAAGTAGAGTACTGCAAATTTGATTACAATCGGTTGATAGCTACGTGAGCTATTGCCGAAAAACCGAGTGGGTGGCATCTACTCCCATGCACTGGCATGGCATGGTAAGTACCTACCAATATGAGATAACGAAATAATGCCAAAGATAACGAAATATGATATTGATATGCTAATTAATTTGAATTTGCATTTTCTGCGGGGACAACATGATTGGTTCCGGAGATAACGAAGGGACAATATTTGTTCCCCCCCTCCTCCGGTCAATGGCTAATGTGGAGGAGGATCCCTGAAGGAAAGGCTGAGAACCCGGTCCAGCACGGGCTAATGTGGAGGAGGATCCCTGAAGGAGTTCGGCTGAGAACCCGGTCCAGCACGGGCTAATGTGGAGGAGGATCCCTGAAGGAAAGGCTGAGGAACCCGATCCAGCACGGCTAATGTTGGAGGAGTATCCCTGAAGAAAGGCGTTGAGAAACCCGGTCCAGCTACTGGGCTAATGTGGGGGATCCGCTTGAGGGAAAGGCTGAGAACCCGGTCCAGCACGGGCTAATGTTGTGGAGGAGGATCCCTGAAGGAAAGGCTGAGAACCCCGTCCAGACGGGTAATGGTGGGGAGGATCCCTGAAGGAAGCTGAGGAACCCGGTCCAGGCACGGCTAATTGTGGAGGATAGATCTGTAGGTCGGCTTGAGAACCCGGTCCAGCACGGGCTAATGTTGGGAGGAGGATCCTGAAGGAAAGGCTGAGAACCCGGTTCGCAGCAGGGCTAATGTTGGAGGGAGGTCCTGAAGGAAAGGCTGAGAACCCGTTTCCGCACGGGCTAATTGGAGTTCATCCTGAACCCGGTCCAGCACGGCCTAATGTGGATGGATTATCCCTGAAGGAGTTCGGCTGAAACCCGGTTCAGCACGGGCTAATGTGGAGGAGGGATCCCTTGGAAGGAAAGCGCTGAGAAACCCCGGTTCCAGCACGGGCTAATGTGGAGGAGGATGATCCCTGAAGGAGCTTCGGCTGAGAACCCGGTCCAGACGGGCTAATTGTGAGGAGGATCCTGAAGGGAAAGTCTTGATGAACCCGGTCCAGCACGGCGAGCTAATGTGGAGGAGGATCCCTGAAGGAGAAGGTGAGAACCCGGTCCAGCAGGGCTTAATGTGGAGGAGGATCCCTGAAGGAAAGGGCTTGAGAACCCGGTCCAGCACGGGCTATGTGGAGGAGGATCCCTGTAAGGAAAGGCTGAGAACCCGGTCCAGCACGGCAATGTGGAGGGGATCCTGAGGAAAGGCTTGAGAACCCGCGTCCAGCACGGGCTAATGTGGAGGAGGGATCCTGAAGGAAAGCTGAGAACCCGGTGCCAGCCACGGGCTAATTGTGTGAGGAGGATCCTGAAGGAAAGCTGAGAGAATCCCGCGTCCAGCACGGGCTAATTGTGGAGGAGGATCCTGAAGAGAAAGGCTGAGAACCCGCGTCCAGCACGGGCTAGATGTGGAGGGGATCCCTGAAGGAAAGGGCTGAGAACCGGTCCAGCACGGCTAATGTGAGGAGGTCCCTGAAAGGAAGGTGAGACCCGGTTCCAGCACGGGTAATGTGGAGAGGATCCGAAGGAAAGGCTGAGAACCGGTCCAGCGGGATAATTGTGGAGGATGATCCCTTGAAGGGAGTCGGGCGAGGAACCCGGGTCCAGCACGGGGCTAATGTGGAGGAGGAATCCCTAAGGGATGAAGGCTGTTAACCGGTCCAGCACGGGCGGATATGTGGAGGAGGATCCTGAGGACAAGCTTGAGAACCGGTCCAAGGCACGGTGCTAATGTGGAGGAGGATCCCTGAACCCGGGTCCAGCACGGTTGCTAATGTGGAGGAGGTATCCCCTGAAGGAAAGGCTGAGGAACCGCGGTCAGCACGGGCTAATGGTGGAGGAGGATTCCCTGAACCCGGTCCCGCAGGGCTAATGTGGAGGAGGATCCCTGAGGAAAGGCTGGAACCCGGTCCAGCACGGGCTAATGTGGAGGAGGATCCCTGAAGGAAAGGCTGAGAACCCGGTCAAGCACGGGCTAATGTGGAGGATGATCCCGCTGAGAACCCGGTCAAGCACGGGCTAATGTGGAGGAGGATCCCTGAAGGAAAATATTGACCATTTCCCACACAAATGGAGTTACCTGCTATGGAAATTGACAAACTAGACCAAAATATATTGTTAATGTATCACATTTGCATAAAAAACATTCATACCGAAAGATATTTCAAGTTAAAGTTAATAACCGTTCCACACTTCTAACGACCTATACTCACAAGTACTTCAAGTACTTGATAATTAATTTCAGTTCCACGAAATTCCGGTATTGCTTTTTGACGAAATGGTATGAAAGATATGTCTTGCAATTTGTATATTCGCCGTTTTCACGATGGGTTATTTTGCGCAAAATGTTTTAAAACATTTTAAAATGTTTTAAAATATTTTAGTATGAAGTTTTAGTATACGATATTTCAAGAAAAAAATTAGATTAGGCGATATTATAATTATTCAAGAGTTATGGAAAACATTTGAATGAGTCTCATTACAGATTATGATACAAAATTGTCCGTTTCTATAAGGAATATATGCGTCTAGAGTCCATTCGTTCAGTTAAGCATACTAGTTACTCAATCTGGCAGCGTCATGGATCACAGTCTGCCTTCGCATGTCGCGAATATTGCTGCAGAAACGAATTTCGCTGCCGGCGAGTCCGTTATGAATCAAGGGGAGGTCGGTTTGTTGATGCGACCAATAGGCGTGGCCGAGGATTTGAAATGTTCGGCAGTTCTTTGCTGAATAGTTTTCGTAGGTGAAGATTCTGGATCACATTAACCTATGCATAATTATCTTGTAATTACCACCAAACTGCAATTTTGTAACCCATACTATTATTCTTACCACATATTACAATAATTCGAAGGACATGTTCAAGACAAAGAATCGTTTGCAAAAGCTATGTACTTAAGGAATGGATACGTATACTAAAACTTTCATACTAAAACATTTTAAAACATTTAAAATGTTTTAAAACATTTCGCGCAAAACAGGCTATCGTGAAAACGGCTATTATGATAATGTGTCCTAATTTCCTTAACCCGACAGTCACTGGGGTATTTTCAGTAACACGTGTCACTGTTTTTAAAGGGGCTTTTTTAGCCCCCTTGTATCTTCCACAACATTTAATTTGTTAGCCCGACACAAATTATTTTCACAAGATATAACTAGCTCTGGTGTTGAAAAGTATAGGGCCACATTATTAAAGGCCATTTAAAAAAGGTAAACTTAACACCAATCAAACCAACAACTGTAAACGTTTGCAAAACAGCATAAATATTGAAACGTCATGCTGAATGCACACAATGCCGCTGTTGTTGGTGGTGGTGGTGGTTTAGGGCGCGTAGCTGCAAGGCTCAAGCGTCCAACATCTTCTTGTCTTGTTCTTGGTTGTTTCTTCCACGTTCAGGTCGGTATATGGGGTGCTCGGCACTGAACGGTACTCGCACGGGTCTCAGCAGGATATATAACTGCCCATGGGAAGGAATTTACCGGGGAGGAACGTTACTTGGTTCTGAATAGGTTATGTTAATTTCGTTAGTGTTAGTATCTAAGGTTAATGTTGCGGGTTAATCTCACCGATTTATGTTGAGGAGATGTAGTGTCAGCTTCCGATTAGTTTTCTAGAAAAAGGATAATAGTTATAAATTATTCTTCACTCTACATTATTTCTGCTATGGAACCAAATACAATCATTCAGAACAAAAATTAAAAGAGGAAAACATGTAATCATGACACTTGTTTCACTGCACAGTAAGATTTATAATATACATTAAGACATACAGTGTCCTTCGATTGGTGATTCAAAGAAATAGGCCAGCTATGTAGCTCACATATTTGCACCGTACGACAAGAGTTTGTTGACATCGAGTAGCAATCAGCAAGACATCGAGTAGCAATCAGCAAGACGATCGAGTAAGAGTAAGCTTTGGACGAAGATTATGTTTCAAACCGGAAAATGCAAGTGATCGAAGTAAGAGAAAAGTGCAACGTTCAAGAAAGCAAGAAGGTGATGTAAGAAGGCGTAAAACAATACATATCAAGCATTTGTCATATATCAAATGGCGATCAGAAATCGGCGATCAGCAAACTGGTCACTGGTCCACGATGATGTTTGTAAACCGAAAGAGATGCAAGTGACGCAAGTCAGAGAGAGGTGTAATGTGTAAGACAATGATCAAGTGCTGCAAGGATAGACAAACCAATGCATCACGGACCACGACGACTTATGGAGTGCAATGCAAATAAGTTGTTGTACAAGTTCAGAGCTTATCGAGCAGCTCACATTACCGGAGGTAATGGAATGCATCGATGGTGACATCTTTGTTCCCAAGCAAGCCCAAGGTCTCCATATTCATTTGATCTCCTACGTCTCAGCATATCAAACTCAGGTCTTATACGTCACGTAACGTGACGTATCCTGACAGGCTTTGCTTAGAGGTGTACTTGTGTACTTGTGTACTATTGTGTACTTGCGACATTCGCGTAATAGATGTCTAACATCTTGTCGACATCTGCATACATCACACATTGTGGGAAGCAGTTGATCAATGACACACGAATGTGTAAGTAGAGAGCATGTCCTATTCTCATTATGCACAAAATCACCCCTTGTTTGTGACTATCTCGCACACTGGTCTTCCAATTCCCTGTAGAGTTTAAAGGGACACCGCCACCTTAACATTATATTTGAGTTGAGATAGCCGTTTTGGCTGCTTGGCATTGCAATTATGTATGGTAAAGTTAACAACCACTTGAGGTCGGAACACAGAGAAATTCGAGTTTTGATTTTGACAATCTGTAACATTCCATAGTCCCCAATGTATTGAATTGGGACCCTGATTCGTGTTTCGTCTCTCTTTACTAAATGTTGATTACAGTCGACTTGTTTTACGTTTGGCAAACATTTAGCCATACACTATCATACTTATGTAGGCGTGAAGGTTTATTTTCCAAAAAATCCTTCCACATGGGACGTCATCAGCCCCAATATTTAAACTTTTTTCATGAAATTGAGCAATGTTTGTGAGAAACAAATGTCATAATCGTGTTCAGCAGCAATTACTTCATATTTTGTTCCACAAACGGCGTACATTTGAGAACTTTTTGGAAGGTGGCAGTGTCCCTTTAATCAATTTTAGCTGAAAGGGACAGTATTCCTGCCAGAATCTGGCAAAGAGGTCGTGAGCACGTTTCTTAACCTGTGGTACAAATTATCTATGCCCAACCTTAACGTTCATCACATCCGGTTTCTCGTGCGCCTTCCTTGCCCAAAAATCTGCCCTTTCATTTCCGGTGATTCCGCTATGGCCTGGGATCCACACTATACTGCATCTCCTGCCATCTTGAGTGTTTTTGTGATCCAGTTCCAGAATCTCTATGAGCATCGGGTGATCCCGACTCTGACTCTTCAAAGTCTTGATTGCTGATTGTGAATCAGTACAGATTAGAGCTTTCGGTACATGATTCATGTGAACAAATTTCAGCGCCTCCCGAATTGCCACCAGTTCACAGTTCAACGGTGTAAATTGATAGACCGACCTGCAGTTTATACGAGAAAAAGGTGCTGTTGACTGCAAAGGCACAGCGGACAGACGTGCTCTGCTTAGAACCGTCGGTATTTAAGTGTCTGTACTCGGGATATTTGTAACGTTAATCATGGATTAAAGACCGGATGTCAGTCTCGGTCGCTTGTCTTTTGTCCTGTGTCAGAAGCATATGAGTTGGAACATTGTGCAACAGCTATGGTGCTATTATCCCTTTTGTCTTCATAACCTCCACTGGGCGAACGTAGTCGAATTCGTGGAAAATGTCTCTTAGCCGGTAAGACACGGGAAAACCAGAGATCTTCCGTAGATATCGTTCGGAGGATTCCCTGTAGGTCTCTTCGTTCGAGGTAAGGTCCATTATACTGAAATACGGGTGTCGGTCGTTTCCCCGTACCTTCAGGTAGTATCTTAGCAGGAGTTCCCACCGTCTCACTATGGGCCACAAGCCCGATCTAGCCCGCCATAATCGATCGGAGTGATTTCTTCCATTTCGATATGAAACATATATGAAAATGTTTAGAATTGACCATGGACGAAGAATATGATAATAGTTTTTTAGTGCCATCACACATGAAGGTATAAACGGCACCGAAACACGGAGCTTTGTACGAAAGCATTACAGCAGGGAGTCCGCGGGCTCTCGAAAACGGACGTTATGTTTAGCATTGTAATGACGAATGAGATAGAACCAAAATATTAAAAATGGTGCATGTTTTTTAAGTTAAAAGGAAACCTGTGGCTACCACTGTTGAAATCAAATTTAAAACTAATAGTAGGGGTTTTCTGCTTTAAATGACCAGTTTTGTGTTGACACAACAAAAATGTCAGCAAAAAACTTGAATGAAAGTTTTATATAGAGCCGATACTAATAAAATAAACACCACGATAAACACGGAAGTTAGTACGAGCATGGTAGTGAACCCTCAATGGTTTGGCTTGCTGAGGCAAGTCAACTTTCCTGCCCCAACTTGCCCCCGCATCCAAGCGGGGTGATTGTATTATTTCTGCCGCCCGCCGCGCGCGCAGGTCCGCTGCCCGTGCCTGCGAGAAGGTGGGAAAGGTGGGACCCGCCTGTTAACTTCCAAACCAAGCAACATAGAGCAACACGGTAAGAACCAGCATGTTGCCTGTCATGCGAGGAATCTAAAGGTATGCAACGTTTAGGTTGAAGGCTAACGGTTGACCTTCCAGGTCAAGTGAATGACCTCAACTCGGCCACTTCCAGAATAGCGATTTTGCTCTGTGAGGAAACATCGCAATTATAAATTGATAAATGTGAAATAAAAGTAATATTCCTACTCAAGTGTGCCACAGGAAATACTAAAAATATATATTTTTTGTATCTGGTCAAAAAAAATTTTCGATATAAAAGATGATTTTCACCAAAATGGATCCGTTACGAGTTTCTACACTTAGGGAGCCATCACTCAGTCAAAAATAAATGAATTGCTCTGAAATTTGGTTCAGTTTTTTTCATACCCATTGCTTTAACATGTATTACGTTTTTTTAAATATTTTTGCAAATTTTGATTTTGTAGTGATTTTTCCTAAAAATATTATTTTATTTTATTTTGGGGGTAAAAAAATGAAAATCCGAGACCATCAGTTTAAAAAAAATGTAGTTGTCTATCTTGCGTCGTTTTAGGTTTGCAATTGGCTACAAAACTCTATTTTCAACGATTTTTCCAACATTGATCGTCTAACCACCAACATGACGTCACTAAAACGTCATTATCTTTCAAACTTCTCAACCAATTTAAATGCAAATCTGACAGCATATTTATAATTATTTTTCACTTGGTTACTGCAAATTTTAGCAAGATAAACTTGATGCGTAGTGAGTTATGTAAGAAAACCCTCAGGGGAAGGTCGCTCTAGAACCCCCGTACGGCAAGGGTTTAAAAAAAACATGAAAAAAAGGTGTAATATTGGAGAACCAAGTATGGACGATACCTAAACCGAATTTCAAAGCAATATCTATATTTTTGACTGACTTGTGCCTCCCTAAAACTAGTCGTTGGGCAATTCAGAATATGTGGCAAAGCGAAATACGGGCCGGCCTACGGGGGCCCCCCCCCGCCGGGAAAATTGTTTTTTTTCCAAAGAGCCACGCTGAGTGACAAAAAGATGAGTTAAATCGATTGGGAATTAGTACCGATAATGGTTCCAAATTCATAAATACTTGCTTCAAAGTTCCCAACCAATGACCGGAGGCTGAAAAAAAAGTCATGTGAGGTCAATAATTCAGTTATGGCGGGCTAGATCGGGGATTCTGGCCATAGTGCGTCTGTAGTGGTACACCTCTTAATGCGAATCGGCGTCTGTTCCAGCTCAATGCGGGCATATCTGCATTTAAACCGACAGCAGGACATGACTGTTGACATAATGTTGTGTTACAGTGTGTTCGCGAAAATTCTAAATCCGCGGACTCCCCTAGCATTCCGCGGAATACCATAGGGTGTGTCGCGGAACTCACAACAACTCTAGTGATCCGCGGATTCACGCCGTGATTTTCGCGGATTCACCAAGAGTCTTCAGTCAGTCTTGCGGATTGCCTGAAAGAGTCGGCTGGAGATCCGCGAAAATTGCCTAGTGAATCCGCGGACTATCGATTATTTCCAGTGATTCCGCGAATATCCTAGTTATTTCGCGGAAATACTGAAATAAAGCTCGCATCAAGTCAGAATGTAAAGAAAGGAACCAAATACATCTAAGTCAACCAGAACGGTCATGCCCTGGAGTATGCATTTGAAATACAGGGTAGCGAAAATATCCCTTTTGCGACCCCTCTTAATTTATGACGCCTCTGTTCTAGGAAACTGACAAAGCAAAGTAACTCAAAACTGCACCTGTGAGAATGCTCCACTGATATATTATAACAAATGAAGTCATTGCATGGTATTCAATCGTTTCAGCGGCACGCTGTGCATCGTATCAAATCGTTCCAGAAGTACATTTCTTACGTTGTTCGTGAGTATTGTTAATCTGTTAACTCCGACTGGCATCATATGAAATCAGCAAATATGATTAGCAATGGTGACTGCAGTCTGATGGTCAGAAATGCATTGTAGCACTTTTAAAAAACTATGTGGGAAGTGATGAAACGAAATAACCGAATAATTCCCCTTTCAGCTTCATTAACCCCGATTTTAAAGATGGCTAATTTGACGATTGCCAGTCTACAATATTTATAATACAACGTGGGTGTTTGTAATGCAACATGTTAAAAGAAATGGTTCACCTTGGATTTTTTTTCAAACACGATTTGATTATATTTCGAAATACAACTTCTTTTCATGTTGTCAAAAATGGCCATGCATCGCGTCGATTCAGGACAGAAGGACGTAAATTATTAATTTCATCAAAACTATATGCGTACTCTCAGCAACGTCAAACGTTGCTCAGCCAATCAGATTCGAGAGTAGTCGCGTAAGATTACTGTGGAGCCTCCCGATGGCCCACATTCTTGACATTCTTTGTTTTATGGCCCTCATTCCTTCGACAAAAAGTGAAATATATTCGGCTGAAGAGCCTTTCCAGTCCAGAAAACTTGAAGCTAGGGGTTTTTCAACACGGGCTACAAAACAGCTATCTCAGTTCAAAACCCATGTTGAAGGTGAACTATTTCCTTTAAGTGACATGCGGTTCACCGTACTTAGATGTCATTGTGATATAACTGCATATGTTAACAATATTGTTCAGACTATAACATGCACTCAATGTGATCTCGGTTTGTCGTACCGGGCGTCCCAGAAATAACAGACGGATTTATTTTCTTCTAGTTAAATCATTTTTTTAAAGTCACATGCGCTCACTAACAAATAAATTAATGTTATTTGGTTAGCACAGTTTGCATTAACATGCAACCAACCAGCCGCACCAGACAGACGCCAATGCAAAACTAGTCAAATTGCAGTTTGAGACACAACTGTACCTATTGTATTTAAAATATTGTAGACTGGCGTCCGGAAAATTCGCCAACCCTGGTGGGCCTCCAAGACAACTTCGTCATGGTGGGGGGGAGTCAAAATGACCCCCAATCTAGCTCGAAAACTAAATGGGATAGAACAACGCGAGAAAAAAAAACGTTCGAAAGCTCTTGAAACGAACATACGAAGTTTTAAGGAGCATTTTTAGCTCAGGTCAATATTGATGTCGCCAGAGGTCAGCAAAGGTCAAATTTCACAGTCTTGGACTTAACTTTGCCAACAACTCCCATATATCTCGTGAACTATGGTAGCTAGGAACAAACGAAAAAAGCAATCGAAAGCTCATAAAAAGGTAATTGCACCGGTTGTCCTCAAAACTGAGCTCAGACCAATAGTTTAGGCTACAAAGGTAATCAATGGTCGAAAATGTGATTTTTTGGTAAAACTTGTTTTCCTGAATAGCTTTTTTTCTAAAAATGATAGAAAAATTATTTCAAAGACAATCGTGTTTGTCTCGTCGAGACACTTCGAAACATATATCAGGTGACCTGGTAAAGTCAATTTCAAAATTTGACCTCAGGCCAAGGTCATTTGGTGACCCAGGTAGGTCATGCTGCATATGAAGAGACGCGGTCAGACGAGACGAGCACAGTGGTGACGTCCGCTCGTATCTATCTTTATTATATCAAGAGTTATTAGCAAATCATTACTGATGACCTCAGATGACCTCAGATGGCCTTGTAGAGATCACTGAGCAACAATTGCACTTTGGTCATCCAGGAGCTAAAATAACATGACTCTGACAGAATCAGCCTGATCCAATGCATCTTCTTTTAATAGGAAGCATTTATTTATTTTCCCGTTCGCTTATAATGGGGAGGTAAGGAAATTAACCTGACCTTAGGTCGCCGATGCGAAAAATCAGAGACACATCGATTGTAGGTACTTACGATCTTATGAAATTCTGCAAGTTTCAAATCATTGGGACAAAAACTGTGGCTTTGGCACAATCACAAACATTTTGGAAGGTGATGTCACTTGACGTGACCTGGTGACATGAACTGAGATGACCTGAAGTCAAATTTATGATAAATTGTGGGCAATTGATGTCAAAAAGCTCCACAAAATTTGGCGGCGCTGCTCTCCACCGTTTTCCCGCTATTCTGGAAAAAACCTCAGGGAGGGGGTCAAAATGACCACCAGGCAAGGCCTATTTTAACATGTTAACTGGGGGGGGGCAAATGCCCCCGCAGTGAGACTTTTGCCCCCCCCCCAGTCAAGACAGAACATGTCTTTATCGGGGAGAGAATAACCGGAAGACCTTATGATTTAATCAATTTCGTGTCATTTGTCACTTGATATGTATTAAAATAAAATGAATATAACTACTTATCTGTTAATGAATTGATGAAAATACAATGGTAAATTTCATGTTTTTCCTAAATGTAGCATTTACCAGCAAATAAGTATCTTTAAATTACTTCCGAAATTTCATGAATTTTAATATACTTTGAACAATTACTCATTTACGTCAGGATAGGGGAGATCGGGGGTTGTTGGACCAGAAACGTCGACACCAAATTTTGAGTGGGTGGGGGGGGCAACCAGTTGCTTTTCCGCCGCTCCTATGGGGTTTGATTAAAATCCTGCTAATCTTGAGGTCCGTAGCGATCTTGGGGAACACGCCCCCTGCCCCCTCGGTTGGCGACGGCCATGGTTGGGACAGGGAAGATATTTTAATAATGCTCACTTATATACTTTTCAGGAGTCATTGTTGTGCATGCCGATTGATTATCCTATCTTCTTTCCTCCTAAGACTCCTTGCGTTTCGAGGAAGGTGAAATTTGTGGTACTAAAAATGTGCTTATGTGTATCTTACACAAAAGCGCCGTGCCAGGGAGGGAGGGACGTTTAGGCGCTCCCTAAGGTTTTTCGAGGATAGCGAAAAAACGTTTGGCGCNCCACATTGTAATCTGCGTGCAGGATCGCAGTATACTGGGGGCTGATCCGGATTCCAGTGCAGTGACTGTTTGCCGAGGCCAGACAGACATGTTCGGCTCGGTTCAGTGACATGTCGGATGTGCGCCATTTCCGCCTGCAGCGCTGCTGACCAGCGTGGCCGTATCCTGCCCCGCCGCCGCCGCCCCCGCCGCCGCCCATCCCGAGGTCCGGCATTGTGGCTGACCCAGTAACATGGCACTTATCAGTCGGCTTTACAATGGCCGGCGGACGGACGGACGGACGGCGGCCGGGTATGCATGCGCGGCGCTTTGTGCTTACTCAGATGGGTTATCGGAGGAGTGCGCGATCCTCGCCTCTCAGCCGGGGCAATCATCCGGCCAGTCATCCAGTCAGCTAGGCACTCATCCAGCTAGTCAGCCAGCCAGCTAGGCACTCATTTAGACAGCCAGACAGCCAGACAGTCAGGTCAGTCAGTCAGTCAGTCAGCCAGTCAGCATCAGTCAGTCCAGGGCAGTCAGGCAGACAGTCAGACAGTAACAGCAGGACAGCCAGACAGCCAGGACAGCCGGACAGCCGGACAGCCGGACAGCCGACAGCCGGACAGGCCGGACACCGGAAACAGCCGGACAGCCGAGACACCGGACAGCCGGACAGGCCGGACAGCCGGACAGGCGCGGACAGCCGGACAGCGGACAGCGGACAGCCGACAGCCGGACAGCCGTGGACAGCCGGACAGCGGCCAGCTGGACAGCCGGACAGCCGGACTGCCGGTGAGCAAGCAAGGCATCCAACAATGCAGTATTTTTGTTGAGCGCTAAGAATGGTCCTTGACCAAGACAGGAGGATCTGCTCTGCTCCGGTCCCCGTCTAGCCTGTTATTGGCAGCGATGTGACGCTTGACAGGTTTGACACGGTTGACGGCTGACACTTGACGCTTGCAGGGACGTAGCCAAGGCAGGGGCACGGGGGCCATGCCCCCCCCCCCCTTAGGAAAAATAAATTAACAGTAGATAGAATGGGATTCTCTGAATACCCGACCCCACTAGCGGATCCAGGGGGGGGGCAACTAGGTCATTGCCCCCCAAAACAAGCCCTTGAAGGGGACAAATGTATTTGCCCCCCCCCACAAAACGGTGAATGGGAATGTTTCACTTAACATCTAGATTTGAGTTGAGATTAGCCTATTTGTGTGATCTTGACATTGAAATTAAGTAGTGTAGAAGTTAAAACACCCACAGAGGTCAAATCGAAAGTAATTTTGAGTTCTGTTTTGATATCGGCAAAACTTACGGCACTAGTGTATTTGAATCGCCGCGTAAAACCGATGTCGTCATCTCTCTTGTATCAAATGTCAATGTTCCATCGACTTGTTTTAAGGTATTCCTTTGGACGATTTTTACGTGTTTTGTTTCTCGATTGCTGGGTATCCGCTGGATATAGGTGATCACCGGTTTGATGACGTCATTGGTGTCTTATGACAAGTTTAGTTGAACCAATCTCCACCCAGGAATCGTTTCGAATCTCCATCAGCAGCGATACATAATAAAGGTTAGGTATGGTTCGATTAGGATTCATCCATAAGGTTCCAGACGAGTTTTGCGGACGAATAATTGTGAACGAATAGTTTATCATGTACCAGTGACGTTATCAAACTAGCTGCACCACCCGGCCCTTAATACACTACCTGTACACGATGCACCGACCGAAGAGCGACAGGTACCTAGTTAAGGATTACCGATGGATGGTTCTGTGTGCTCCGCTTTGTAGCTATCTATAAAGGAGAATGAAATTTTCATCGATGGCAAAGATTCGTCGTGTGATTTATGGAGCTATCAATGATAGGACGCCGTGATATTTTCGAAACGCCGTGATAAACAAAGATTTGTTTGCGTTCGAGTCGCCAGAATTGTCTGAAAAAAAATATGCCATATGATTTGGCTACGTGAAGGTTTTCTCTACTTCTCGAAATTCCTTGATATGACGTCATCAATTCTAATATTAAAACTTAACTTTTTATGAAATTTAGCACCGCATGCGAGAAACAAATGTGATAATCGTGTTTGGAAGCAATTATTATATATTTTTTGAACCACAAGCGGCGTACATTTGACAGCTCTCAGAAAGGTGAAACATCCCCTTAACAATTAATTGTAAGAATTGTCTTTTCAGCAGTCAAAATCAAGCTATTCACAGTGAAAAACTGGAAAATGTATCGCCGCATCGCGGCATGACACGAGTTTTGCAATGGCTTATATAAATTTTGAAAATGGGCAAATTAATCCCATTAAGTGTCTGGTAGAGGCTCTCCTAGGCTAGCTTCAGGGCCCACTCCCTTCATAAATATTAACTTCTAGACGGATAACGTTTAGCTAGTCTCCCGGGTTCCGAAAAAGCGACGCGAACGCAAAAACGCGGACATCGGCAGTAGGCACCCGGAAGCTGCTCCACCGGTGCCCAACTTGCTGTACTGAAGAGTGGGGACCAGTCCAGGACCATCTTCCCCAGGCTCCTCAAGATCCACAGGGATTATTTATACGTAGAAATATCGTTCTACCTCTTGCTGCTTTCAAACTCTTTACACTGTTACCAGTTGTGTGTTACAGTTCGGTATATATGTATACAGTCATTATTATAATATGTGCATACCTAGTGCTTCTGAGCGCTGACTGCCAGCGGTCATCGTGATTTATTATCCGAGGCTAATGTATATGAAAAACTACCTTTATTCCATTTTGTTATGCCGAGATAAGCAACCAGGAAAAGGGGTTACCTGAGGCTTGGCGCCACTCACGGTCTGGTCTTAATATCAAAGTTTCGCTTTCCACGACCTTTACAAAATAACGCCGTTTCGTGGCGTGACGTCAGTGGCCATCGTTTTCAGTTGCCGCCGCCGCCGGGTCATCGTTTTCAGTTCTTAGTAACGCTGAATTGAATGCATACCATGTTAAGCTTATTATCCTCTACAAGGCCCACCACCTATATTTCTGGGTTTTATCAGGCAAACCCGTAAAAATTTCGCGCCGCTTTGCAGCGCAAAATGTCAAGCACCTATCATACAAATCCACATATAAAATGCTGCAAAGGCTTAAATACACTCATTAAAATGGGGTTAAAATGTTTCGCCATTTTAACCCTTGCCCGGGTAGGGGGTGGGTGGATGCCACCCCCTCGGTTTTTCCCAAATAAATCACGTAGTTTGTAACCGATCGCAATTAAACTTTCAGTACCCTAATTTTAAACAATTTGACACATACTCTAAAAAAATAGCGAACTTCCAACTTGCATGATCCGTGACCTGTGACCTGTTTCTCAAGGTCATGTCAGGCGAAACTTGCGTCCCGTAGTATTGATCCTTGTTATATGTTTAGTTTCCGAGTGTTTGACGTTCAGGGGCAAATGCAAAGGTGTCTCAATGTGACTGGTGTGTCTTCTGCTGAGAATGTGACCTCGACTAACCTTTTCTGAGGTCAACCGAGGTCACTGACTTTCGGTGACCTCCGATGACTTTTTGGGCTTCTGGCCGCTTTTAGGACAGTTTTTGACACTTATTTAGAATATTGAAGTCATTTGACATACCTATATGTTTCACTGGGTTCATGCACTTACAAAGGTCAACCGAGGTCACTGACCTCAGATAACCTGACATGACCTTTTTTTAATTTGGCAGTTTTTATGTCACTTTGTGACGCTGATTTGAAACTTGGTATGTAATAAGCATAATATAATGTTTCTTTACCATTTTGGCTCGATCAGTATTCAATTTTCACACATTTACGATTGGTGACATTTTGGTCTTTGACATGACCTCAGATGTCACCTATTTACACAGGACCTTAAAATAATATGTCAATGGATTCCTCTCGTCACAAGCAACACGCTCCTTTTTTAATCAAAGCTCTAGCTCATTTAAGAGCGAAACGCAAGGGGGTCGTACCAACCCCCCTCCCCCAACCCGGACACGCAGTGAATTTGTCCTACCCGGGTGAGGGTTAACCGACCACCCCCTTCCCAGTCAAAAATTAACGGCGACGCTCCTGATTGTGCCAATCAAAATTAAAACGAACTATAGGTAGGTAGGCATTGACGGATCCAAGGTGGACATTTAGGGATCATGCCCCCACCCCACCCAGGACCCTGAAACCATGATTTGTTCCCTTAAAAAACGGCCGGAACCTACAGTTGCTGCCGGGTTGACGATTGCGCTCTATCCTTCCCCGCTGGTCAATAACCTTTCGGCTGACTGCTGACGGCCCGCTACCCCCCCCCTGCTCAACAGCTTTTTGGAAATAATCCACTTGGATTTTCCCTCACCCCCCAAAAAAAACACAAAAAACAAAAAAACACGGCTAGATCCTCCAGTGCCCGACCCTACCCTACCACTCTCTCTGGTCAGCAGCATATAGCTGAGGAGATAAGTTTGATTTACGTGACGTGTCCCCTCCCCCTGACCAAAAATCCTGGCTACGTGCCTGGACGCTTGACAGACATCAGCATCAGATAGAAAAAAACATAGATCAGGCAATGTAATATGAATATACAACAAAAGCAGTAGAATCGGGAAGTGACGAGAATCCCAACCTGACAGGGGTGGTAAAAACGCATCGGGTGGCGCCAACCAAATCTGGCGTGGGAAAATTGGCCCCCAATGACAAGTATCGACGCAAAATCACTGGGTGAATCAAAGAATTTTTTTTTTTTTTAACTTAAAATTGGTTTAGAGTTGTTAACCCGCGGCCCACCGGGCAGTTTGGGTTGACGATGCAATCATTAAGGCGTCTTGATTCAAGGGCGCAGCCAATGTGGGGTGGGGAAAGGGACACGTGCCCTCTATTCAGACCGACTTCCATACTAAACATTTTATTGGTGACATCCCTGTTGCGACTAATGTTATGTAGTAGCCTTTGCAAAATATACATAGTGGCCTAAATCTGGAGTGATAATTTTTTCCGATTTTTGGGGCGGGGTTGCCGATTGGTCTCGTCGATGCTGGGGATGTTGTGCCCCCCCCCCCCCCCAACCTCGTCCCCTAGTCCGAAGTATGGGCTGCGTCTGATTGCGATATATTGGCAAAGCCCTACCCACCAGAGTCAGCAATTAAGGATATATTCTCATCCTGGTTTGACTAGTTATGCAAATCGTAATTATAGATAAGTACGAATCAGGGGTCCACACACAGGGGGACGGGGGGACGTGTCCCCTTACATTTCCGGACTTTAACATTAGGGCCTATGGGTTGTTGCATGGATAAATTAATGGACTTCAGAATTCCTCCCCGCCCAAAACTTTTTGGGGATGGCGTCGCCCTTGAGTCGAGCATAGGCGGATCTTAGAACGTGTTGGTTTGGTCAGTCTGGGGGGGGGAATCCAAAAGAAAGTCTCGCACAGAATTCTTGAAAAAACTCATCGGACTTAGTTGCTTATGTAATCAGTAACGACTTAAAAACCAATATAATATGTTTCGTGAAAGTTTTGCTACATTTCCTATTATCTCAGAAAAATGGGTCCAATTTTGCGCCCATTTGGTGGATTTGGGGAAAGGGTCATGGCACCGTGTTCCCCCTCTTGGATCCACCAATGAGTCGAATGCATATCAAGCAAGTCAGATGACAATCACACGGCATAAGATACAATCGCTCAATTTTTGACAGATTGCTATCCAATATTAAACTTAATCGACCTGCAAACGAGATAAACAATTGAGAGGAGCCGTGACGTTGGCCGTACGTACTGCAACCGTGCGGGAATACCGGAATGATCACATAGCGACCCATAATAAAAAAAATTGAGTCTAACTACATTTTTTTTACGACGGAATCTGATTATGATCAACACAATTCGTAGCAATACAACATCTAAGGTTTTAATAACTGCCGGAAACAAGAAGCGCGAGCTAAGCTCGAGGGCACGCACCACACTAATTGCCATTGGCCCCGATAACCGGCCTGGCGCCACCCGCTACTATTTTGCGGTAATCTCCGGAATCGGAGGACCAATCATCCGCGCTATGCGCCAAATACACAACAACTCCAGTCGCACACCGACGCTACCACTAGGGTGCCACCTTTCTACCCACCTACCTCACCAGTTGTGTTGCTAGTTCACTACCCACTGTGGGTGTAGCGGGAACACAAGCGATAATTTGGATGAAGTGGGTAGTTGGCGGATAGCAGAATTTTGCCATGAATTGCAAACACAATGGGGGAAAACAGGGATCTGTGGATGCGGAGTTGGATACTTGAGCAAATATAGGCAGTTTCGTAAGTGAGCAAGAGCTTGGTATCAATTAAACAGCTTTAGCATTAAAAATTGAGTATTAAAATGGCAGACAAAATGATGACAGATTGTATTTGGGGTACTTTGCGGTAGCTTGGCAGGCCTATATGTCATGTGGGTAGTGCGTGGATAGTTTGAACTTGGCGGTATCTGGGGTGTGTCGGGTAGCCACAAGACTGGAGAAGTGGACCTCTAGTACCACCATCATCGAGAATCGCGGATATATCACTAAATCTTGTGATATTTCGGCCAATTTGGTCAGGAGGTTTTGACCAAAGTATTTCCCAATAATTATTGGGAAATTCACTTTGAAATCAGGAATGGGCCGCTGTTTAAAAATGAGATAGGCGACGGCGCCCCTATCTTACAACATAGAAGTGCGCCGCCCCGGGCGGCGGCCCCAAGCTGAAACTGCCAACCTATAGAGGTACCACACATCAGATTTACCACCTTAGAGACATTAGGACACGTATTTGGGGATAATTATTTCGATCTGCAGAAAAATGGGCGAGTAGACGTCGGTCGAAGCTGTGGTGGCCATGGTTGTGGAGCCACTGGTTATCTGGGTGTTCACTAACAAGCGATAAAGGAAATCTTGGCAGGCCATTTAAAAAGTATGTGTTGTTATGCAATACTCTTAACAAATGATGACCAAAGTACTAAATTAATGGACATTGAACATTTTGGCCCCGGAGGTCATATTTTGGCGCCAACTTCATCCAGTAAGTTGGCACTTTTTACCACCCCTGCCCAACCAGTCTGTTCTTTAAGAACAGCTTAACTAGACATTAGCATGCCACTCAACTTTGTCTGATCATCAATCAATGTAAATCTGACTTAACCTTATTCCTTGCGGGCGCGGGCGGCCATAATTACATTCACGGGCGAGAGGGTGGGAGATACTGCCCCCTCCAGAGATCTTGAAAATTGATCGTTCGATTTTGATTTGACAAACGCCATTCGATTTGTCATGACAAGATGGAGTCGTTTTTTTAATTGAAGGCCAGCGGCAAAAGTACTTACTATTATTAAGGTCATTGCGGCCAAGTAGTTTGACCAATTTCCATGCAACATGCATTTTTGAGCTTGCATTGTATTGGTCCTCAACTTACCAAGACAAGTACCAAAATTAAACATCATAGGCGTTTTCAGAGGATGTAAATGTTTTTTTTTTCTGATAGCAAGCATGTGCGCATAGGTGGGTCCAGGTAAACAGCGTGGGGGCGTCATGCCGCGTTTTTTTTGTCACCCTGCTAATTTGAAGTTAGACCTAATTTGAGGGAGGGTATCGCCTCCCATTTTGCGTATTTGAGTGCGACTCTGCCCCAAATCATGCACCATCCCAGTATTGTTATTGCATATTGCAGTGCACATGTTTCTGACGCATTTACTGCACCGCAAACTACGAAGGAAGTACCTACATGCACCACACAACCACATCCGTAACACCCTCCCAAAAACAGGAGCCTGGCAGCGCCTTTGTTATGCCGATTTTTTTTTTTTTTTTTGACACAACACGTGTAAATTATTTATGAGAGTCAGAAGAACATTCCCAAGACAACATTCCCAGTAATTTATGAGTAGCAAGTGAAAAACCAACGGGGGGAGCAGAATCTGCCCCGCAAGGAATGTGGGTAAATGGCTACAACGTGACCACTGACCTCTGACCAGACGCCTATAACGCCAGCTGCATCCAGTCCTCGGTCGCTCGGTATGCTCAGTTTTGTTCGTCATGCGCTGACTGAACGCATGACACCATGACCATGGTTACCTTTGTATTTCCTCCATTTGTTTGTGCATGAGTGTTTGCTATTGATATGGAGTCCGGGGTATGGTCATTTTTTCCTTTGGCCATGTCGCGCACCACCTCTTTTTTACGTTCAAAATATTAACATGTAAAATAAAACATAGTACATGCGTGCTAAACGCTATCACAGCTAAAATATGTCCAGGGGTACATATGTGCTTACTATCAATCTCATTCTGACGGCTAGTCCGTTCATAAGCTAAGACCAGTACTGAGACTAGTCATCGGGCATGGCCGGGTATGACCTACGGTTGATCAGTGGGCTTGGGAGAGACTGGCTTCAGTTCAGTCTGAACCACACGTGGTGAACTCGGCTGCTTCTCAGCGGCGCAGAGTCAGCCGCCGCTCTGGCAGCGGTGGGCTGAATGGCAGCTGTGCCGTCAATATTACGGCTAGAAGCCGGAGCAGCGGCGGCACCTGCCACCACCACGTCTCATCAAACATGTATACTCAGACCCAGAGGTGTACTAATATTATGTAGATTAGCCCTCGCCCGGGTAGGGCAAGATCACTGCGTGTCCGTGTTAAGGGGGGGGGATGGTACGATCCCGCCTTGGCGTTTCGCCAATTGGTGCTGGTCTTACCACCAACCTTGCCACGTATCTCAAGCATGCGTGGGTGGCCATATCAGACGGGTATCAGATAGACGCCATCTACACTGACTATTCGGACGCATTTCAAAGCGTAAACCACACGCTAATCATCCATAAACTTGAAAAATCTCTAAATTTGAATGACAACGCTCTAAAGTGGTTTATCTCATACCTGTCCGATAGGCGTCAGAGGGTCATCGTCAACGGTAAAACATCCCATCGGAAACAGGTCACTTCCGGAGTGCCAGAAGGCTCTATTTCGGGACCTCTCATTTTTACACCTTAATTAACAATCTTCCCCGGTTCATTCAGTCAAACTGTCCAATGTACGCAGACGACGTCAAACTTTTCAGCAAAATCGAAACTCCGTCTGATGGAAAACTGCTCCAGGAGGACTTAGATCGTCTCGGAGCGTGGTCTATCAGATGGGGCCTTAAACTAAATCCAGAAAAGTGTAAATCGTTTATTATGACCCTCAGGCGCGCACCAGTCCGGGCCAGCTATTTGATTGGTTCATCTCTGCTCCAGCACGTGGGCGAAATCAGAGACCTTGTAACCCTGGACACCAAATTAACTTTGAAGGCGCTCATCAGTGATGTCGTTCAACGAGCGAACCGTTCACTCGGAATTAATATTCGGCCTTTCCAAACAGGTTCGACAAACACTTGAGAATTCGCCCATACGGCTATGCTTGTAGCCTACTTTGCCAGTGTACGCTCAATCATGGAGTACGCGAGTGTGATCTGGGCTGGTGCGGCCGATTCCCACAATTCCCCCCACGGTGTGGATTGATCGGGTCCAGAACAAGTTCCTGATGTGGCTTTTACATCTCACCTCTTCCGGAGCCGCGCCTGATCTCTATCTCACCCAGACCTCTGCCGACACTGCAAAGTCCCACCTCTCGCCGCCCGGCGGGTGCAACACGATCTTCTCTGTTTCAGAAACATCCTTTCCACAAAACTGGACACACCACTTCTCCTTGAAAGCTTTTATCTGCATGTGCCCAACCGATCGACCCGCAACCGAAACCTTGTCCTCTTCTACGAACCGCGGTCTCGAGTTAACACTGTGCAGTGTGGTATGTTTTGCCGTTTGCCCAGGGTCACAAACAACTTTCTCAATAACCGTGAGGTGACCGCAGACGTATTCAGCGACAGTTTTAGCTCATACAGAAGGCTGTGATAGGATATGTGGCAGGGCACATTGAACATCTTTACACTACATAGGCACATTTAACATCTTTTTGGATTTTACCAACCTTATTCTTCATTATAAATAGCATCGTATACTTCATCGTGTTTTATGTGTATATTTATTTGATTTAATTATCTTTTTATGAATATTTTTATTGTTTACTTTTAATTCATTTTCTGCTTTTACTCTTATCTGTTTACTTCACCTGTTAGTGGGTGTTTTGTCCGTTGGTGATGCGCGCGAATAGATCAAATAAATAAATAAATAAACTGTATTTTGTTTTCAAAAAAGCGTTTTGCCAAATAACGGTAAGGAAATAATTTGGACACAATCGTGTTTATCTCGTCAAGGCGCTTGAAAACAAATTCAATCTGACCAGGTAATATCAACTTACAAATTTGATATCAGGTCAAGGTGAAGTGGTGTCTCACGTAGGTCGTGTTGCATATTGGGAGACAAACTTCGACGAAACAAGCACATTGGTGCCGGTTTTACTTCTCTATCTTCGTTCCACCGAGAGGTATTCACTCAAAAGTGTTGCTGACTTCAGATGACCTCAGCTGACTTTGTAAGGGTCACTGAACAAAAAATGCACTTGGATCATCAAGAATGGTCAGCGATATCATGGTCCAGAAAGAACTTGACTGATATCATTCGCAGACATGTGCCTTCAGACAAAAAATCCAAGATCCACAAGATCCAACCACAAATTTATTTTCTAGGATCCAGGATCTACAGGATCCCATGACTTCTTCTTCTCCAGGATCTAAGATCCATAGGATCCTGCGAAAAATAGTTTTCCAGGATTCAAGATCCACAGGATCACACGACAAAATGATCTTGTGGGATCCAGAAACCAACAATTTTCCAGATATTGCATCCTAGGGATACTGGATCCCGGATATTTTTGGATGTTGGTCATGTCTGATCACCACATGTAAATATTACACCATTGACATTGTGTGTAGGAGTTTTAACACGCGCCCTGGAGGGGGGGGGGAAATCCGCCCACCCCTCTGGTTTTTCGACGATAGCGAAAAAACAGCGGCTGCGCGCCGCCTTTTTTGTATACCTGTTCGAAAATGAACTATCCACATTATGTTAAAATATTGGTCTGTCTCGGGTCATTTTAGGTCAGGTCACCAAACCAGGTCACGTGATGATCTCACCTCCAACAAGTGTTTGGTGGTATGCAGACACAGTTTTAAAGCGATCAGTTTCAAACTTGCAGGATGTAATAAAGTCATTGATACCTACAATTCGTTAATCTCAGATTTCTTATATTGGTGACCTATGGTCAGGATAAATTTTGCGATCACCAACACTTGTTTGTCAATAACTCCTGACAGAATGAAGATAGAGACTTGAAAAGGGTGTCACTGTGTTGGTATCGTCGAGACATGTCTCACAATATGCAACATGACCTACTTAGGTTACCACTTGACCTTGACTTGAGGTCAACTTTCCCAATTGACCTCACATTTGACAATGAACATGATTAAAAACGCCTGGACGAGAAAAAAACATGATGGCGTCAGAATAATTGCTTTATCTTCAATAGTTAAAAAAGTTATTTGCAAAACAATATTTTGCTAAACAAAAGGCCTTTTTACCTTCAATGACCTCTGGAGTCTAAAATATTCACCTGAAATAAAATTTGAGGACACTTAAGTGAATACAAAATATGAAGAGCTTTTGATTACCTTTTCCGTTTGCACCTAGCTATTATTATAGTTTCCGAGCTAATTGGGGATATCTGGAGCGAAGTCCTAAATCTGGTAAATCTGACCTTTGATGACCTCTGGTGACCTAGATATTGACCTGACCCAAAAAAACAAAATTACTTTTGACAGAGCTTGTCTTGTGCTAACTCCATTTTTCCGCTGGTCGTTACGTTGCGTTTTTTTTTAGATCAGGGGGGTTGAGAAATCCACCCCCTCCAGGGCGTGTAATTTTCAGAGGCCCTCCAGGGCGCGTGTTAAAAGCATGAAATACATGCATTCTTATATTTTAGCATCACAAAAAGTGAAATATGCATAATAATATACACATGATCCCACGACAAACTGATTTTCCTAGATCAAGAATCCGCAGAATCCCACAAAAAATAGTTTCCAGGATCCAAGATTCACAGGATCCCACAACAAAATGATCTTGCAGGATCCAGGATCCAACAAGATCCCAGATCTGAGATCCTAGGAATCCTGGATCTAGGATTTTTTGTTTCTTCGCCCATCTCTGATCATTCGCCTCCTCGGAATAGGAAGCGTTTGCATATATCCTCATTGGCTTATAATAGAGAGGTCAAGTAATTGACGCGACCTTTGGTCAACAATATCCAAAAATCTGATATATCCGAATTTTAGGCACCTACATATGACCATATGAAATCCTGTAAGTTGGAACCGATCTTCCCAAAAACCGTGGCTGTTGTACGACTGCAAACGTTTTTGGAGATGTGGTCATGTGACCAGAGGCCGTTCTTATAAAAAATCGAGCCACCGGCTCGATTTTTTTTTAGAATTGCCTCAGGACTGGAAATTTGCTATGTTTGGGCATAATTAAGGATACCTACATAGTATTTGGCTTTGCTGCTGCAAATTTGAGGCGCTATTTCGGCGATTAACATCTCCTGCGCCGAGTTCTGAGCACATTAAATAAATAGAAATCGTGCCAGTGGCTCGATTTTGTAATAAGAACCGTCTCTGGTGTGGTGACCTGACTTAAGATGACCCGAGGTAAATAATTTTACCAAATGTGGAAAATCGATGCCCGAAAAGCTGTGCCTTTACTACCCTCGAAAAATATTCAGGGTTCGTCTAAACACCCCCACCCCCGGCACGGCGCTGGTTTAAGAAATTAACTGACATTCAAATTATTAGGTTGCACTTTACGATGTACTTGTATTGCTGTATTTGTTTGTGTTCGTATTTGTATTGCATTGCTTATAGTTATATTTATTTATATTTTGTAGTTAACACAATGCAAGACAAATATTACTGCACATCGCAGTTCAAGATTGTCTGATTGCCTTTGACATGAATTCTGTGTATCTTTGCAGTGACGAAAACCCAAAATGTGTCATCTGCAAAAAGTCTGGCAACGTAAACCAAAAAAGGCAAGTATTTGTGTGTACATATTATGTGAAAAGTTACCCTTAAACGCAACGGTAATCATACTAGCGTTCTACCCTATTTAGAAATAACATTTGAGCATAACCTTAATACTAATACACCAATTGTTTGTAGTTCAACCAGATTTATTTTAGATAAAAAGCATTTGTCATCTGTTTGCAACATATTGCTTACAATATATGCACAAATATGACTAACAGCAGACACGGATACATATTTTTTTTCAGGAGGAGGGCGTGGTGATAAGCGCGATGTTTATGGCCAGTAAACATGTGTTGGTACAAGCATCTTCTGATAAGTGCTTTCAAATAGCCAGTCTTTCGGTAACTAATAATCTAAAGCACTTAGCACCAATGCTATACATATTTGGCAGCTTTTCGTAGAATTAATATTCAGGAGAGGGCGCGCGCCCAAGCGCCCCCTAAATCCCCGCCAGAACAGCATGTAAGCTCAAGAGGTCAAGTCATAATTATTAAGACTATTTATTGTTGACTATATATTCATTTGCATGCAGTGGAAAGTGGTTTTACTTTTAGTACAACTCATTTCTGTTTTTAGAACAATAGTTAGCTAATGTTGCTTATGTTTACAGTGATGAAGAGGAAGAAGAGGATTCGGTGCTGGTATTCGAAGATATTCTACCAGAGCCTCCAAAACAGTACGACAGGATGGCACCCCCAAAAACAAAAGGTCTGTACTAACCTTTCTAGCACATCATATGATACAAATTTGGTCAGTGATATCTTGCAAGACTACATGCAAAAACATATCTGAAGATCTCTTAAGATTGTAGGGTTTGTTGGAAGATGTCTGCCATTACTCACTTCATTTTGTTCAAAGGCATATTCAAACTTTTCATATTGAAATATTATTTTGAGTTTAAACTTTTACCCATATATCCGTTGAAGACATGCTGTTCCGTTGACCTGTATCGGCCTATGGCCATGGCTATAGCGCGGTAGTCGTGCATCTATGTATTTGTTTGTTCACTATTTTCTGAAGCAGCAAAAGCCAACCCACCTTGAAATTATTGATGTCTTTCTCTTTTCTGTTTGATCGGCAGTACTCAGACACCTGACTGTTATTCATTTATTAATTAACTTATATATTTATATCTATTGGCCAGGGTTGTGCTTGACCAGAGTCGGTGAGCAGTGTTTTTCATGGATCGGGTACACCCATGGGTGCCCACTCAATTATTCCGATTGTCTGGTCTGGGAATACATTTTTCGACTTTTCATGGGTACTGGGTGGGCATGGGTATGACAATTTTTGAGCCAGGTCGCCAGCCGTTATTTTTTTACTTGACAATCAGATGTTTAAACAGGTAAATATACTAATAAATGATAAAGGACACATAAAACAATAAATGTTGGCGATTATATGAGAACAATAGATCATGGTAAGTACTTAGCAGTGGTTAAATATGTAAAAATCCAAAATCATGTCCGATCCAGTCTAATCCAGCATGAAAATGTTGACCGAAAAGTGTTCGACGAGTCAAAAGCCATAGCAATACACAGGTGCGTGATATCATTTCTCGTTAATAGCATGCAAGTAAATATGTTAGGATAATGATTGCAAATTTTGTGAAAATGATTATCTGCTTAGTGCTTAATATGGATGGGCCAGACCGGACATGGGCCTCAATATTATGAATTTGAATGGGTCTGGTCTGGGTCTGGGCTTGGTGTTCATGGGCTTCGGCTGGGCTGGGCTTGAGGTTTAGGCACCCATGAAAAACTATGTCGGTGAGTCGAATGTGACTTAAAACTGACTCAACTCAGCTTAACTCAGAGTCGAGTCACTTAATAATATGGGGTGTTGAGTTGAGTCAGAGTTGAGTCGCACGGATAGCGCTTAGTCAATGTTGAGTCGCCTGGATGCAGCTTGAGTCAAAGCCGAGTCGTTCTTATGCGTCAGTCACATCTGATGTAAACCAAATTTAGGAGCAACAATTTAATAAGGGGATCAAACAATGTGCTTGGGTGTCAAGGAGTGAAATCAGTTGCTTTCCAATAAATGTTGTTATGTTTTTGTTTTTATTAATATGCAAATAACAAAAAATATAAAATCACATGACCTGATGACGTTTGTTTATTTCCGTTTGTTCATTTAGGTTGTCTCTGTTTGTTCAGATAGGAAACGTTTGAATGCTCAATACAACCATTGCTTTATATTGTTATTTACATTATTATTATTATTATTATTATTATTAATGTTATTGTTGTTGTTGTTGCTATTAGGAACATATATATTTGAATATACCTTACAATGCAGCTGGATGCAGCATATATTCGTTGTAATGATATATTCATGTGCTTTGATCCAGTGTAAATCTAAATAAAAATATTACAATTGATATTCAAAAGGGTTTTTGCAAGTCAAATTCATTTAACCCGCGCCCCACTGGGCCTCTGCATTTCCCGCGCCCGACTGAGGGGTGTTTGAACACCCACCCTTCTAACTCGGCTCATATGGCACGTAGACAAAAAAAAAACGCCGTTCGAGCCGTCATCAAAAATTATTTCGAAACAACTCCAGATTTTTTCGCTCACGTGAAAACTCGGGTCACCAGAGGTCAACGAAGGACAAATTTTCAAGTTTTAGAACATCGCTCCAGTAACCCCCAAATATCTCGGAAACTATGCTATCTAGAAACAAACGGTCTTTAAATATCGCAAGCTATTGCAATTTTCATTTGACCTAGATGTCCTCAAATTTGACCTCAGGTCAATAATTTTGTCTCTAAAAGTCATTTAAGTCAAAAATGCATTTTTTTTGCAAATCAATATTTTCGCAAATAATTTCTTACCTAATAAAGATAACGCAACACTGTTTACGCCATCGTGTTTGTCTCGTCAAGGCGCATTAGCATGTGTTATTTGTTTACTATGTTAAGTCAACTAAAAAAATGACCTCAGGTCAAGGTCAAGTGGTGACCCAGGTAGGTCATGATGCATATTAGGAGACGTTTCTCAACGAGACAAACACATTGGTGAAAATTGCACTTTATCTGCATTATGTCCAGAGTTGTTGACGAAAAGGTGTTGGTGACCTCGGATGACCTCAGATGACCCCGTATGGGTCATTGAACAAAACTTGCACTTGGATCATATATAATACCCTATGATAACATTATCCAGAAGGAAATAAACTGATATCCTCGAAAAAGAAAGCATTTTAATATTTATCCATTGACTTATAATGGGAGGTCACAAAATTGACCTGACCTTAGGTCACCGATATACAAAATCTTGATATAAATTTTGTAGATACTGATGGCTTAATGCAATCCTAAAAGTTTGATACCGATCCCTTAGAAACTGTGGTCAATGTCATGGCACAACCGCGAAGTTTTTTTTGGAGGTATGGTCACTTGACCTGACCTGGTGACCTGACCTTATCCGACATAAAACTTGAATTTTCTCAAAATGTGCGGACAGAATCAATAATAAGTTATGCGAAATTCGGCGGCGCGACGCGCCGCCGTTTTTCGTTATATCGATAAAACCACGGTGGTGGGTGTTCAAACACTCCCCAGTTGGGCGCGGGTTAATGTTGAATCAAAGTCAGTTGAACGTGAGTCAAAAATGAGTCGACTTAAGAAACTATTACACGAGTCAGAGTTGAGTCAGGAGTAAAAACATATGGGTCAAAGTTGAGTCGACTAAACAAACTATCCCCAAAACCGCTTGTCGAGTTACGTCAGGGGTAACAAACAGCAAATGAGTAAAAGTTGAATCGACAATAAAGATATATGTTTTCCGCTTGAGTTAGAGTTGATTCGAAGTCTTTTCAAAAATGAATCAGAGTCGAGTCAGTCTAAAATCTGAGTCGAGCACAACTCTGGTATTGACATAACTACATATAAATAAAACGCTTATCCAGCGTAAGCGATACAAGTGTAGCATGCCGACACTGACCATGCTTGAGAACAACGGAAGCGATATATCTAAGCTTTTACGGCTTGAATCATATGACTGGCATGCGATATACACATTATAAAACAAAGTTCTACAAGCATTTATTAAAATTGAACATTTTGGAATGGTAGTAGAAAATACTGCTAACTCGAGGTAGTGTACAGCATCAATTGGAAACGCTTGTTAACATGTGATAATGAAGTAGACTTAACTAAATATATCGATTTGTTTGCTCCTCGATTTATGTCGTTGATTGGACAGAGTTCTCGGATCAATAAACTTCAGAATCTAAATTCCTGAGCGAGATCTTAGATGGTTGAGATGTCTGCTCATTTGATACATTCCCTTTCCACGAAGCTTTTAATTGGATTTAATTTTGTTCTGAAACTTCCTCAGCTTCACGACTGCTTGTCCGTTTTAGTTTCATCTCTTCGAAAACAATATGACTTTCTTTGTGTTCTTACGTCATCAATCATCATTCATCATCAACAGTTTAAATGCTTACTTAAACATATTCGTTGGGTATCATACATCGACTTGGCGCAAAAGTCTGGCTTAATTCAAGGCCGGCAACTCGTAACAGCATCATATTTACATTCATCAAGAAAATCAACCACACCGGCCGCCGTATCACCGGTCATTGCGTGCAGCCAGCCGACAAACACCGCGCGCCCGCCGGAGGAGCGGAACCCATCCGAACTGCACAGAACTACGATTTATTTAGCACCAGTAAATCTGTGAGAGCTATGCAATATTTTGGAAGTGACCGGCTACCGCGCGGCGCCGCCGTACTGAGATTCGTGCCGTGTAATAGGATTTGTAGTTGGATGGAATCTGGATTCCTGCGCGGAGTTGTAGTGAAGACTCTGGGATATGTACTGATCAATCGTTTCTATGACGGTGTATGTGGGAAGGATAGGATAAAGTGATGTGTTTTTCTTGTGGGTGCCCACAAGGACAATACTGGGAGTCTGACTTTTGAATTGTAAACATGAGGGCGTTTAGTTGGGACATATCATGTTCTCAATCTGGTGTGGAAGAATGTTGCGTGCTTTGGGTTCCATTGAGTACATATAAAGGGGGCGTAGGTGTAACCTAACTGCTGTTTGGTCGTTTTTTGAAGTACGGGATAAGAGAGCCGTTTCGTGGCTTTCTTGGTAATTGGTTCCATTGGTTATCGCCGGTGAAGATTGAAGAAGGAGCGCTGGTGTTGAGGTTGTGCGATTTGAACTAGGGTGGTGGATGGTCTGCATTTCTTAGTGTCCTGTTTCGTGTCTTGTACTTCGTGTAATGTGGCCTGATGTCGGTAATGTAGGCTGGGTGTGTTGTGAACGTTTCGTGTGCAGTTTAACTTGTGGTAGAGTGTTAGGCGGTGGAAATGTGTCTCCTCGTGGGTCAGTTTGTCCATCCCAGCTCATTTCGTAATTTGTTCGGATGATGTTCTAAAAGAAGGGTCCCAGTGTCCATCTAGCTCTCTGTTTTGCAGTGTCCTCCAGTCCTTGTCGCGTCTTGGATTGTGCATATGTCAAGTCGTACATGGTGTCGACAGTAGTCGAAGTGTGGTCCTGATGTATGTTTTTTATATATTTGGTCGAGAATATGTCGGGGAGATGCCTGTGCAGATAGCGTACAGTGGACCGAGTTGTTTTATTAATTTGGTTTAATATTTCGTTCACATGTTCGTGAAAGACGGAGATCTTTTGAAAACGTCAATCCAAGGTGCTTATTGTGTTTCGTTTATGGGTATTGGGACATCTCCAAATGTAAGTGTTGGTGTTGGTGTTGACATTTGTGGGAAAATGTTTGTTGGGTGGTTTTTGGCAGCGGGTTGAAATGTAAATGACATCTTGACGTAATTTATAAATTTCGTCTAAGTCGTCGCTGTATGTGGTGTTGAGTTGTTAAATAATGGTCGTTTCTGTTGCGAGCGTATAATGAGGTTCGTCTGCAACAAATAATATGTCATTGTGCGTGCGAATTCGAAAGTCCGTCTAGGTAGATTAAAGCAAGTAATGGTCCAAGAAACAAGATCTTGTGGACAGCCGGCCCATTAATTATTCGTGGGACCGGAACATTTGTTTTCGAATGTGTACTCGGCTGTGTTCTGTCGGCTCAAGTAGGATTTTTTAAGCAGTTGATAAAGTCCTTCTGAAGATCCCAATCATTTCGCATTTGTGTAACCAAGCCCATGTGCCCAATTTTGTCGAAAATATTTTGAAAATATCTAAATAGATTAGGGTAAAATCGCAGCCTGAGTCCTAAGATTTATATAAATTTGTGGAGCCAGATAATGCAGCTTGTAGTTCGTGTAATGATACTTTCGGTAGCGCTTTGTTTCTTCTGTCAGAAGGGAGTGAGTAGTATGTTGTCGTATATATTTTTGTACACAATCTTTTCAAATACTTTTGAGAGGGCTGAGAGAATGCTGATTGGCCGGTAGCATGTAGGGTCAGAGGGCGAACCTTTGTTTTTGAATATGGGTTTTACATTGGCTGCCTTGAAATTGGCTTGGGTAAAATTCCGAGGGAAGAGCGATTTGTTGAATAATTGTGACAATGCTTGCGATTTATGAGTGCCGTGAGTTTGAATACATTTCAGGAGGCATCAGGTCCTGTTGATTTGGTTGGCGTCTAGTGAGTTTTAGTATTTGGAGTATCTTCGTGTTCGGTTGGTTGTGATTTGTTCGAGTGTGGGTACCGGTGGTGTGGTTTGCTATCTAGGTGGTGGGACGCGTGGTTCGGGTTATGTGAAGTGAGGATTGTTCGGAAAATGGTCGAGAGAAGTGTTTGCTTCTGTAAGATCGTCTTGTCACTACGTTCACCGTCAAGTCCTAGCAGTGGTGGATACGTGTCGTCGCGTGCTCTTGTCCAGTGATGGTGCGAAGTGTTTTTATTGGTTTGTGAGGGTTTTGTTTCTGAGCTAGCAATTTTTCTACTTGTCTGTGCAGATGTTCGTTTTTTAGCCGTCTATTTATCGAGCTAACTAAATTACGTTGGTATCGCCACCTAGCCCAATTTGAGTCAGTTTGTGTTTCTTTTGCGAGTTTGAACGTTATCTCGTTTTTCGTATGTTTCGTTTTAGGTCAGTGTGATCCAAGATTTGTCGTTGCGTTTCCGTCTCAATGTTGGTATTTTTGGGAATTGGGCGGCCGACGCCGCATCGTGTAGAGTGGCGATGAAATTCGATGTTTGCTGTGTCTATGTCTTTGTCCAACGATACTTGTCCAGTCAGCGTCCCGAGAAGTTGTCTGTCAAAAGCGCGGCGTCCATTTTTTGGTAGTCCCAAACAGTGATAAGTTGATCGTCAGTGTTTTGTGTAGGTGGTGCTAAGTCCAGCACAGCAAAGATCGGGAAATGGTCTAGATGCGCAAATGATGATAGTGTTCCGCTGTGGTTTACTATGTTGCTGTTACTAGTGAAAATGAGGTCTCGCAAATTGCTAGTATTGTGCGTCACTCGGGTAGGCTGGTCTATGACTTGATGCAGGTCTAAAATATGTGCCGTGTCTTTGAGTTTGTGGTCAAATGGTGTGATACCACTGTGCTGATGAAGAGAATGATCAAGGTAAATGTTGCCAGTGTTGAAGTCGCCTAGTGATATTATCGCTGTGGGTGTGTTTAGATTTTTTGCCCAGACCCATTCTTCATTCCTCAATATCAAATAATTAGATATATGTCTGGACGGTAATGACTTGTACGCACGTACAGTGCCACCCTCCTCCGTGTCGTGTTCTGTGCTTGTGAGTGGGGGTGGAAGTCGTTGATGGAGTACTTGGCTGTCGGCTACTGATGTGTCTAATTTTGTTTCGGTTAAGGCTAATATTTTGTACGTTGTTTTGTCCATTATGAAATTGCTCAGTTCGTCTATCTTGTTTACTGCGGTAATGCTGTTAATGTTAAGATGAGCGATCGTGGCTGGGTCTGGTGGGCCTGGTTTTGTCTCGATACCTGTGCATGTGTCAGTAGTGTTTGTGTGTTTTTGTATGAGCCAAGCTGTGACCACTGAGAGTTTGTGATGAGCGGGGGAGGTGTGACCTGTCCTGTGTTGGGTGCAGTGGTGGGGTTGGGTAGGGTGGTGGGGTGAGGTGAAGCGATGGAGTGAGGTGAAGCGATGGAGTCAGGTGGAGTTGGGGATGGGATGTTAGGTGATGTAACACAGGCAGTAGTCTCAGGCAGCGGCGGCGGTCGGTACGTCAGTCCATGAAACGTTCGCGAGGCCAAGAGAGACCGCAGGCTCGGGCGGAACATGTCCCCCGGCGGGGGGGGCGACGATGCACAGCTAGCAGGTTTCAGGGGAGTACTCACGGCGCGGCGAGTGCACTGCAGAAGTTGTACATACTCCGTCCAGAAAACAGAAACAGCATAAAACAAAGGGACAAGACCACAATCGCTAACGTTAAATACAAAACACAATCACAAAACAAAATAAAAGACCAATTGCAAACAAGACACAATCGGTCAAAGAAATCGTTTTTCCTCCGACACGCACGAAATGCTGCGTTAACTTACAAATACGATATAAAAAAGCATATCTAGAAAGCAACGCATGACAGACAGCATTGCAAGTAAACAAGTCCCTGCAGTGTAAGTAAACTTACCTAACCTCTCTCATCCATCGTCAACCCGGTGCGGAGTGGAATATGGCTCCCCGGCCCCACGAGGTGACAGCTCTGGTGACGAGGCTGTCACCCACACACCGCGCAGCGTCAGATGGTCCACAGTTATCAGGGTCAAGGTCGACCACTGGTCGGCTGACCGGTCACGTGACCGTGACCGCTCCCGCGGTCCGAGGTCGCTGTGCCAGGCGAGACGTCAGGTACCAGCGCGGCGGGGAGGCACATGTGTGGAGTGTCCAGTCGGGTCCGAGGGGGGGGGATATTAGTGCAGTCGAACTCCAGGGCGGAGGTATCCGCGCCAGGCGGCGTCAGGTACTGAGCGCGGGGGAGGGGAGCGACTGAGGCAGGAGTAGCACTAGGAGCGAAATAAAGGAAGGAAAGAGCAGCAGGGGGGGGGGGGTTCTGAGTGTGTGACGCTTAGGCAGGAGATACCGTGCAGAGGGGAGGGGGTGGCGGCAGAGGCCGGTACACTTGGTCAGCGGCAGGGGTCGGTACACCTCTTACTTGGTCCTGCCGCTGGCTCGCGTGACACGTTCGGTAGCCGTCCCCGTTAGACGCTGTCCGCTGCAAGAGGCTCCTTTTGCTGCTGAGGAGTGCGCTCGACGAGTTTGAGCCAGGTCGTTCAGGAGCGAATCACGGTCGTCGAGCTATTCTCCTCAGGCGTACCTTCAGCTTACCGACGTCAGACCATGCCGCGAAAAATCTTCCCCTCCTTGCGGTACTGGCGTGCCTTGTAGAGAATGAACTGGTTCTCTCTCGTTAAGTTGTCCGTCACAAACACCTTACTTGCCACAGCGGCCGTCACTGTGGAGCCTTCAAAAGGCCGCGGCTGACGCAGGTGTTTCCTGGCTCCGTAGATTGCCTCTCGTTTGGCGTAGGAGACGAAATCACAAACGCGTCGGCCGGCGGACGTGGTTTTGCTTGTCAGTTGTATGAGTTGTTCAGACGAATAAATATCAAACTTGGCTTCCAAATGTGTGTTATTGTGTTATTGCATTAAGGTTTCTTACTTTTCAAAGTCGTGAATAAAATGAATTAATGGACGTTAATCGAATTAGATGGAATGATAATTAGTGAGGGCAGGATTTGTCTGTTAGATGAATTGTTCCTGTTGGGTTTGTTCCAAATAATGCATTGGCTTTTACAGTATTTTAGGGACCTTGGCTCTAACAGTCCTTGTTACAATTGCGTTTTACTGTTTAAATTCAATTTGATATATATTTTAAATAGGAGTTCATGTTTTTCATTGTTATTCAATTTTATTTATATTTGATTTTATCTTTTTGAAATTGGACTTTATTTTTTTGAAATTTGGTGTTTATCTTTTGAAATTGGAACTTTATCTTTTTGAAAAATTGATGTTTATCTTTTTGAAATTGGTGTTTATCTTTTTGAAATTGGTGTTTATCTTTTTGAATTTGGAATTTATCTTTTTGAATTTGGACTTTATCTTTTTGAAATTGGGAACAAAAAGGTGTAGAGAAATTTGTGACGCTGATTTCAAATATGGGATCCATTTTATATAATTATGTGCTCCACTGGGCACATATGCCTCCCCAAAAGTCAGCCGAGGTTAATGACCTCAGATGACGTGACAATACTTTTTTTATTTGGCAGTTAATAGGTCATTGTGAGATGCTGATTTCAAATTTGGCGTCTGCTTAGCATTCTAAGATGCTTCTTTACGATTTTAGCTCAATTAGTATTCTTGTTTTACATATTTACGAATTGATGACAGGTCTTTTACATGACCTCAGAGATGACTTAATGACCCATGACCTTAAAATCAGATGTCAATGGCTTCCTCTCGTCACAAGCAGCATGCTCGTTTTGTAACCGAAGCTCTAGCTCAAATAGGGGCCAAACGCCAGGGGGTAGTACCCCCTACACGGTCACGCAGTGATAAACCCAATACACGGTCGAGGGTTAATATGTCTGTCTCCGTTCTGTTTTCACTGGACTTTACCTTCAAACATTCTTGGAATACCAGACCTATTTTGCCCTGGAGATGAGACGTCTCACTGGTAGCTGACGGTGGGAACATGACACTTCGACTGCTCAGATTCGTTGACCGGCAAGCGATGTCATGAATGAGCTCAGGTTCAGAGTGCACCAGCATTGCATTTCACCGCGACGCCTCAGACATTAACAGTATTGCAGTATTGGGGTCATCTGCAGAGCTACTATTGGGGCCAACTCTCGGCGTTTTCACGAAGGACTTGATTTACTAGATAATGGGGCGTTTGGGGCATTTTGGGCGATTGGGGTGTTTGGTTTAGATGGGGGTTTGGGACATATTGTTTAATTTGGCATTTTGGAATGAAGGGCATTTCGGACCTAGCACCGTGTCATGCGGCCATAGCTCTAACACTGCCCCCCCCCCCATTTAAATCAAACGCCCCAATTACCCGGTAAATAAAGTCCTTCGTAAAAACGGCTAATATGATGGCTAACGCCAGGCGGCTGTTTCAAGGACACCGTGCGTCAGACGCACTCCAAGGCCTCGAATCATCAGCTCCAGCACGCCGTCCACCTTCCAGCTTAGCCCACCTTCTGCCCACACACCACCGTTATGTAAGGTGTGGCACACCCGATTTCCAATTTCATCAGTGCGGGCTTCACATCTGTTTAGTCTCGAGTAGGACCTGCAACGCGGGCCGGCGGTGGCGTCTCCAGCGGCCTGTATTCCAGAGGTCGAACG
>VOPJ01015659.1:0-30698 GCA_014673585.1 Semibalanus balanoides | reverse complement strand
GATTCTATCCACTGACCGAGAGAACGTCTGTTCAAGAAGAACTCGACCTGTCCGGAGCGTAGGTTGGCGTACACGCCGACGATGGAGCCCTTGCCGAAGACGGAGCTGTAGGGCCGCATCACCCCCGCGTGATGCACCGTGCCTGGCCACCGCGGAAGACAGACAGGACACACGGTCACTCCACAGAAACAATGTCACATTTTAACGTTTGCTTATTGTTTTTGGGCTGAAGTAGACCTTCAACAGTCATTTCAGCAACCCTATGTTCTTTTTGTCAGCAACCCTATGCCTCGTCATATTGTAAATTTTGCCAACATCAGAGACATGACGGGGTCAGGGTCACCCATTGGTCGCGCTGTCGTGGAGTGTTCGTACCGTGGAAGGAGAGTCCCCAGGAGTGGCTGTCGGAGCCGAGAAGACTGCTGAAGCGCTGTTCACCGGAGGCCGGGTCGAACTGATCCGTACACAGACCGATCATCTGCGGAGAGCGACCACGTCAGTCCCACCCGGCGACCCACTGACCTCACATGACGTCACTGATACGGTGACGTCACTACTATGACGTCATACAGGCTGACGTCAGAGATTCGCCGCCGTAAGCAGGAATTGCCATCAGCACAAAATGGACGATTCGGGCAAAGTATTCGGAACAGAAAATATCAAGACAAACTCAAGTGTAAGACAAGATACAAGCATTACCTCAAATCACTTACACCACTGATGATGATGATGATTGGGGCTTAAGGGCGCCGCAACAAAATAGTTATATGGCGCCCATCACCACTGACCATATCACCACCAGTGTCCCAAGATTCCATTTGTGCTTGGGTGTCAGAGTGGAAAATTAGAGCCCAAAAAGACTATGCAAGTGGAATATTATGTAAAATATGGTACGATATTGATTACTGTTTTGAATATTAGTTGTTTTCATTGAAATAATGTATTCGTAGTCAATATTTTATATATATCATAATCATTATCACGATACATAATTTGGAAGTGGAAAATTCATTCCTAAAATGGAAAATAAAAGTGGAAAATTATTCACATGTGTCATCTCCCACCCAAATCGACACATTTGGGGACAATGATCACCACTGACCGCGTCACCACTGACCATATCACCACCACCCTGCCGGGTCACCACTGACCGTATCTGTGCCGTAGAGGTCGGTGAGCAGCTTGACCTCGAAGTAGTGGTGGTCGCCGGGCTGCAGCGGGGTGTCTCCGACCAGCACGGCCGTCCCCGTGGACAGCGTCTCGTGGCAGACGACGTGGCTGGAGCGGAACGAGACGGAGGAGGGCGCCCGGCCACCGTCCCACTGCCAGGCCCGCGGCTCCTGTCGGGTACCACAGGCGGCCGTCAGCATTGCAGACCGACCCAGACAGACACACTCTCACACGGTACCACTAAGCGGCCGTCAGCACTGCAGGCGACACCAGACAGACACACTCACACGGTAACACATGCGGCCGTCAGCACTTCTGCAGCCGACACCAGACAGACACACTCACACTGGTAAACACAGGGCGGCCTCAGCAACTGCAGCGACTCCAGACAGAACACACTCACTACGGGTAACACAGCGGCCGTCAGTACAGCAGACGACAACCAGACGACACACTCACACGGCTAACACAGGCGGGCCGTCAGCATGCAGGCCGACACCAGACAGACACACTCACACGGTACCACAGGAAGGCGTCAGCACTGCAGGCCGACACCAGACAGACACACTCACACGGTAACCAGGCGGGCCGTCAGTACAGCAGACCGACTCCAGACAGACACACTCACCGGTAAACACAGGCGGCCGTCAGTACAGCAGACCGACTCCAGAAGACACACTCACACGGTAACCACAGGCGGCGTCAGTTCAGACAGAGGACCGACTCCAGACAGACCACACTCACACGGTAACACAGGCGGCCGTTCAGCACAGCATACCGACAACCAGACAGGACAACTCACACGGTAACACAGGCGGCCCGTTAGCCAACTGCAGGCCGACACCAGACAGACACCCACTCACCGGTAACACAGGCGGCCGTCAGTACAGCAGACCGACTCCAGACAAGGACACACTCACAACCGGTAACACAGGCGCCGTCAGCACTGCAGGCCGACACCAGACAGACACACTCACACGGTAACACAGGCGGCCGTCAGCACTGCAGGCCGACTCCAGACAGACACACTCACACGGTATAACACAGGCGGCCGTTCAGCACTGCAGCCGACTCCAGACAGACACACTCACACGGTAACACAGGCGGCCGTCAGCACAGCAGGCCGACACCAGACAGACCCACTCACACGGTACCACAGGCGGCCGTCAGCACTTGCAGGCCGACACCAGACAGACACACTCACACGGTAACACAGGCGGCGTCAGTACAGCAGACCGACACCAGACAGACACACTCACACGGTAACACAGGGCCGTCAAGCACTGCAGGCGCGACACCAGACAGACACATCTCACAACGGTAATCACAGGCTGAGGCCGTCAGCACTGCAGGCGACTCCAGACAGACACATG
Source organism: Semibalanus balanoides (assembly GCA_014673585.1). NCBI lineage: Eukaryota > Metazoa > Arthropoda > Thecostraca > Balanomorpha > Balanidae > Semibalanus > Semibalanus balanoides. The sequence continues at coordinate 28,155 of VOPJ01015659.1, read as the reverse complement.
CAACACGTAACACAGGCGGCCGTCGCACTGCAGGCGCGACTCCAGACAGACAACACTCACACGGTAACACAGGCGGACCGTCAGCACTGGCAGGCCGACTCCAGACAGAACACCCTCACACGGTAAAACACAGCGGCCGTCACAGCACTGCAGGCCGAATCCAGACAGACACACTCAGCACGGTAACACAGGCGGCCGTCAGCACTGCAGGCCGAACTCGCAGACAGACACACTCACACGGTACCAGGCGGTCCAGTCAGCAACAGGGCAAGGCCGACAACCAGACAGACACACTCACACGGTAACCACAGGCGGCCGTACAGCACGCAGGCCGACACCAGACAGACACACTCACACGGTAAAACACAGGCGAGTCCGTCAGAACTGCAGGCCGAACAACCAGACAGACACACTCACACCGGTAAACAGGCGGCCGTCAGACACTGGCAGGCCGACCATCTCCAGACAGTACACACTCACACGGTAACACAGGCGGCCGTCAGCAGCAGCAGGCCGACACCAGACAGACCCACTCACACGAAGTACCACGGCGGCCGTCAGCATGCAGCCGACTCCAGACAGACACAACTCACAACGGTAACACAGGCGGTCCGTCATGCACAGCAGGCCGACACCAGACAGTACACACTCACACGTAAACACAGGCGGCCGTCAGCCAGCAGGCGCGACACCAGACAGAACAACACTCACACGGTAACACAGGCGGATACCGTCAGACTGCAGGCGCCCAGACAGACACACTCACAGGTACCACAAAGGCGGCCTTCAGTACAGAGACGCGAAATCACAAACAGACACACTCATCACGGTAACACAGGCGGCCGTCAGCACAGCAGACCGACACCAGACAGACACACTCACACGGTAACACAGGCGGACGTCGGCACAGCAGACCGACACCAGACAGACACACTCACACTCACACGGTAACACTGGGGTTAACTGGTCTGGGGTTAAGACTCCATCAAGAGTTCTCGGAATCGAAGACACTATTGTGTTCTACAAAGGCAGCATATGTGGCTTCTGCGTTTTGGAGAAATATAAGTTCAAAATGTGTTGTACGAACGTTTTTAATATTTCCAGCGCTAACAAATTCAAATAAAGCTAAAACTGTACTATTAACACTAACACTTCTTTGCACTTTGACTTAACAAATATCGCATAAGTCAGCTGGAAGGTCATTCCAATGAAAAAAAGGTAGTATAAGTTGATTCCTGGATTATGTGTGGGTTGTGAGTCCGAGGTAAAACCGTAGCCATATGGACGCCGACTTGCTGGTGTATAAAGCACGTGTCCGTGATGGGATTTGAACCAGGGTCGCCCGCACCAAATATAGGGCCTCAGCTGATGCACCTGACCTTTATCGGCAGATAGCCCTGGTCACGAGCTACCCAAACACTACATTTGTCACGGTTAACTCTCCTAACTCACGAGTTATGACCGAAAAAAAAAAAACGTTAAGAGGTTGCACGTGCCCGACTTCGGGAGCGTCACCGTCGTCGCCCAGAACAGGTACCGTGCACTCATGGTGACTATCCGCCCACTGATTTTGGTCGTCTTCAGTCCCATTGTATGAACTGCACAGCTGCGCGACCGGATTTTACAAGGTGTCACGCGCACGTGCCTGCTGCACGTGCACGTGTCTATTCCCATCCACCAAGAGATGTTTTCCCCCGCTGCAGTGCACCCGACGGTGCAGACCGCGTGTCGCTGCGCCTTTTCGTTGAACAGTTATAACCAAAATACCTGGGACCGAGAAGAAAAAAAAACAGACCAACCCACAAAGAGTGGTAGGCGTGGTCGGACGTCGCTCGTCGGAGGTTAGGGGGTCTAAACACCGGAAGAGAGGGTGAGAGAGTCCGGTCACTGGTGCATTGTCGAAGGCACGATTTTGAGACGAGGGGCGTGGCACGAGGCTGAAAACAGGTTTTAAATAGCGGGACACAGGGCGTGGCACGAGGCAGAAAAACGGGCGCGACGATCGGTGCAGGCGCTCAACTACTGAGCTGGACAAAAATAGAGGCAGCGAAGCGGGGCCTCCACCGAGAGTATGTACCGTATCACACAAATATCTACACGAATTGATCGCCCCAGAGTAAACCGTTGGTTTACTCACATGTGTTCGTTCAGCCAACCGGTGACATTTATGGTTTCAACTGAAACCATGACCTTTCAGGCCGTCATGTAAGATATGAGATAAGCATCAGCTGATGGCCAGCAGCCCCGAGCCGACGACATTCAGAGGGTTTCTACCTTCTTGCATTTCCAGCGTTTCCTTTCGAGACGTACCGTTTTCCGTTTCGCCGCAGTCACAGTGGATCTTGTTGCTTCTGTTGGCCGCCTTGCAGTAGTGTTTATGCAGACAGAAGCTGTAGCTGGGCTCCGGCTTCCGCTTGAAGACGGCCGTTCTCTTAAAGTGGAGCATTGCCTGAAAAGTGAAAATGAAACAGTTGTAATGCCTACGCAAAGCGCTTGACTCTGCCTCATGGATACCACCGATTGTGAAGATGTGTAGGTACGAATAATAAATACCACACGGGGCCGATAAAAATAATTTCTTTAGGACCGAGGTCGTTGTTGGATTTTCACCCGAGACGAAGTCGAAGGGCGGAAATCTACAAGCGGGTCCTAAAGAAAATTTATGCCTAATGTAGGTATTTATTTTTCATCTGTTCTACTCCGGTTTTGGAAATTGCGTAATAAAGCTTGGTAAAATGTAAATGCGGCGGACCGAAAGCTTTGACCAATTGACTTAACATTGATTTTCTGAGAGCTGAAAACCTTTTACCACACGCTCGCGCTAAAGCTAAAAACATATTGAGACATATGATAATAATGTGATTTGGGGAATGTTTGAGATTTAACACTTGTCTTTTTGGTAGAATAAAAATAGCTGTTTGTTTCCATACAGAACAAGACAATGACGTTAAAGATGTTCTAAATAACTTCTTTACCATGGCACGTCCACATACTACCCGTAAATCGCCATTGATCTTACGTACGTGTTCCTTCCAAACAGACATGTGCTCGGATCCCGGTATCTAATCTCTGGGGTCTGGATCCCGAATCCACTGGGAACATATATCCACCTTCACAATGTGTTGATGGATTCACTGGGATCATAGATTCTCCCTCAACGATGGTCGACGGATCCGCCGGGATCCGAGATTGCAGGCACCGTTTTGCATAAGATTCACGAAACAGCCCTTTATACATGTGTATTTTCGAACCTTTTATATTGTTTATTCATTTCATGTTGTAATATAAATGTATTCGCGTGTATACCCTTAACCGCCCACCGATAATACAGTCGTATACGCTTTAACGCCTACAGATTGGCCTCCAGGTGACATTCTGAGCACTAGTTATAGTAATTTAATGAGCGGGCTTCTAGGTCCCCTTGGGATTTCATGCCTTTACCTAATAACCTACCTAACACTGGGCCTCTGCTTCTTCGCGATGGGAGGGGGGGTGGACACCCCCCTATATCGGCTCGCCATGGCGTAGACCAAAACAAAAGGACAGCTGTTCGAAAACCGTATCAAAATAATTTCGAACTATGTCAGATTTTTCGCTCACGTCAAAACTAGGTCCACAAGGTATCGAGCGCAAGTTTTTAAGTTTTTTAAGACATCGCTCCAGAACACCCAATATCTCGGAAACTATGCTATTTAGACAAATGTTCAAAGAACAGTCGTTAGCCAATGAAATTACAATCGCACCCAGGTCCTCAAATGACTCAGGTCAATGCGTGGCCTCTGAGTCATTAAAGTCAAAAAAGTGGAGTTGGCAAAAATATTTCGTGTAACTTCTTACAAAATGATAACGCCTTATGTTACGCCATCGTGTTGTTCGTAGGCGTTTGAATATGTGCATTTTCATGTGTAGAGTCAACTTTAAAAAAAAAATGACCTAGGTCGCAAGGTAAGTTGGTACACAGTATGTCTCTTTTGATATCAGATAGATGTGTCCTTGCAACAACCAACTGGTGTTAAGTATGCAGTTCTCATTTTGGCCGAGTTATGACGAAAGGTGTTTAGGAGCTCGGATGGATCAGTGCGTATTTCCCTGGAGCAAACTGAACTGGATCATACATATTTCATATGGATAAATATCCGAAGAAATTGAACTGATTCCGTCGGACGAAGAAGCTTTGATGATTTCTCCATTGACTTAATGTGGGAGATCGCAAAGTTGACCGACTAGGTCACGATAAAAAAATCGAGAATTATCTTTTGTAGATACTAATGACTATGTATCTAAGTTTGATTCGATCTTAAAACTGTATGTAGCCGACGAATTTTTGTAGTAGGGTACTTGATCCTGGACTGAACGAAACTTGAATGTTCGCAAATGTCCGGAAAGAGTCATGGAATAGTTATGCAAATTTGCGGCGCTACGCGCCGCTCGTTTTTCTTATTCTTGATTAAAAATGACGGGGAGATGTTCACCCCAGGGGGGGCGGTTAAGTTTAAACCGCGCACCGACGGGGCGGATATCCGCCCCCCCACAGGTTTTTCATGATGCGAAACGGCGCGCGTAGCCGCCAAATTTTGCAAAGCTGTTGGGCATCGGTTACGCACACTTATGAAATTTTCTTCTGGGTCCGTAACTTTAGTCACGTTGTCTCAATAAGTTGACCTGAACCTCAGTCACGTTTGTGTAAGTTATGACATTCTTGCGAAGACCACAAGTGGTGAACAAACAGTTTGGACTTACGAGTTGATAGAGGCCTGCGGTATCTAACGTTTTATATCTCGGATTTTTGATATCGGGACTGAGGTCATAGCTAATTTTTGTACCTCATTATAGGCTATGGAGAAAGTTGAAATGCGCACCAATCGACAACATGGCTAAATTGGTCATTCTCCTTTCATATTTTGAGCTAAGCAAGAAGGATCTTGTATTTTTCTTCGTGATTCTAAGACTAAGGTCAAATCCAATGTCCCCAGTATTGTTTTTGTCAAACTGATTTCTAGGGTGAAGTAGGAATGCTTGTTGGTTTCACCATTCTGTTTTTTGTCGACTCCATCGATTGAGCGTATTTGACTACTTGACTGCTCAGTCAGGTCAGTATTTTTTCAAGTTTGACTAGTAATCATACGATATTATCGATGCTCCGTGATGTTGAGAAAACGGGTGGTGGCAAAAATCCGTTTCTATCTTTGACGTAAAAAAGTTATTAACAAGACTTTTTTCAGTAAATAAGCATTTTGACTTTGTGACTCTAGAGCTGAATGACCATGTACATCTGGGATTTGGAAGAGTGTTTTCATGCGATTGCAGTTGCTGTTTTTCGGATGCCCTAGCATGTGAGTTATGAGCTACCGGATTTCTGAAGCAATGCTCATTTGCTCGAAATATGGATTTGATTTGACCTTGTGACTAATAGTGACTGATAAATGTCTCAGTATTTTTTGGTATGTCGCGCCTACCTCACTGCGTTTCCGTTTAGTCGCTACGTGGGATTTTCGAGTCTCTGGGGCGGTATCCGCCCCCCCGTCGGTTCGAGTTGTCAGACCCGTCGGTGCGCGGGGCGTATTTTCATATTTGCTATGACATTTTTTTGGGGGGGTGTGTGCAACATTTGTGGTCACACGCGCCTAGCTGCATATCAACGTGTCACAGAAAATTACCAATCGAACATGAAACAACGTCTGTGATGATTGAAAGATGGTGAGAGAAAACGGACCATTTCGCCGAGGTGCGAGCAGCCCTTCTCTTGAGCGAATCGGCACCGCGGATGGGCGGCAGGGTGACAGTGCAGATGGGGGTGGGCATACTGCATCGCTCTCCGCGGCGTCACGGTCTGTGAGCTAACGAGTTCCATCAACTCGCACATGGAGGAGGGCGAGGTGGAGAAAACAGTGAGAATACAATTGGAAGATCATTGATTAAATAGGTCAACAGAAGCCCAATGTGCACACGTCATGCAGCGCGCATGATTGCGTATGAACTTTGAAGTGTACATGATAGTGTTGTTTTTTTCTTGTGATTTCACCTGTCAAGTCGCAAAACCCAGGACGTGAACCCTGTTGGCGATACGTAAATAAACCTAACAGCGTGTGCGCACTGGTCGACAACCAAAACAACCCAGTAAAATTGTTTGTTTGAGGTTGGCAGGGCTGAAATTTTAACACAATTTCGTGAGGCCAATTTGCCAAGGGTCTAAGTAAAGATGATATGACATATTCATCCTGTATTCCATCAGGAGCATTCCCAGCCTGCAGATTGGCAGCATCAGACAAAGCATTGCTAGATGACGCCGGTATGTGCACGATTTTTACCAGTCAGCACCGCATGTGACGCCTGCTGTCTTCATTTCCATGTCAACTGCCGAGATCACCTCTGACAAGCTAACAGTCTGCTCCAGACCATTGGTCCTGATCTCACCACTGAAAAGCTGACAGTCTGCTCCATACTGTTGGTCCTGATCTCACCTCTGAAAAGCTGACAGTCCGCTCCATACTGTTGGTCCTGTCCAGGCTGGCCGGAGAATCGGCCATGCTGCAACAAATGACAAACCGTACACAAATGGCCCTGTGATATTCAGGGAGGCGGCAAGTTCAGGTTTCATGAAAAATACCAATAAGGTGGACCCTGCTTATCGGCCCATTTGAGCCTTCACTCAAGCAGCTGTGTGAAAGCTATCACAAGTGTTGAAAAAGTCCAGCAATTTCCAACAATACTTACAAAATTTGCATGTGTTCATTTTTATTTTTACTATGCATACTTTGTATATTTTAAAATTGGCATTCTTCCAGAAACACCCTATACGTGGGTTTGTGTAGGCAGGAGCACTGAGACAGCAGACCCACCTAAAACGTTCCACTCACTCCACTGCAGCTCACAACAACAAACAACTTGGATAAGGCACATCTGTTGCCTCAGCGGTTTGGCTCATATAGGGGAGACCAAGGCATGTTCTGACACTTAAAAATGGCCCTGGCGGGTACACTTTCAAGAGTTAGTGATTTATACTTTCCAATACTGTTATATAAAGTAATAGATTAAAATCGTTTATAGGAGTTAAAGTGGTAACTTAGTTTGTTTTGACACCAGTGTCAACAATGTGGTGATGACTCATCCAACAAAACCTGCCCCATATATGGGACAAGTTCTGTCACCTACAGCCACTAAGAGTACTCAGTCAGAAATCAGGATATACCCCAGTCTGCAAAGTATGGCATACTCTACAAGATCTTGTCAGTGCGGGCCCATCCTGGCTGGTGCAGATTTGATGCGGACTTAGAGAAGCTGGTGCGGATTTGGTGAGGTGCGGATTTGGTAGTGTGCGGTGCAGACCTGTAATGGTGTGGTCAATGCTGAGCTGTGGGCAACAGTCCCACCCCACGTGGCAGATTAACTTAAACAAAGCTAACAAGATTTTCACATAAGGAACTAGCACTGAGGAAATGTCTTCTCAGTTTTCAACCCAATAAAGGCTTTTACTGGTTTTGATGGGTTGGTGTGGATCATAGGCTGATCTGGTGCAGACTGGTGCGGATTTGTGGCCTTCTTGATCTGAGTTGGTGCGGATTTTCGTCATGGGCTGGTGTGCCTCGTCGACTCTTGTGCCACACTTTGCAGTCTGGGATACACCACACCTACTGTCGTTACTTACTTGAAATCACAGTACTTTGAATACTTTTGGGATTACTTGAGATTTAGAACGCAGTCACGCACAGCACCTTGTTGGTCCAGAACGTCCATTACCGAAATATCCTCAATCCATTACCTTGCCATCACTACCACGGCGCCCTGATCACTGATCTCCTCCATTACAAGAACTTGTCCATTACCACGGAGAAAAGATATACAGAGAAGTGGACACTCCCCGACTTTTCGTTTGCTGTCGGCGACAACGAAGTGCTGCCATATTCACCCGGTTGATTGCTTTCAGATAGGAAAAGCCGCTCGGCCGCTCGCTCCAGCCGGGGACCCTATGCAATCCATTCATACAAATGTGATGTTTACTCATTTTCGTGTTGATTTGAAATCAATAAACGCTATATAAAAAATATAGCTGGTCAAATATCATCCAGCATCTAGGATTCTAGCTTATCTTCGCGTCTTTTCCTTTCTGCTGTCGCCAAGAGCGTCGGAGTGGCACCTCCCACATATCTGCTCTCCCAGCCATTACCTAACGTCGTAACGGCTCTCAAACCGTTTTTTCATATGTCTCAAGAGCGTAGTATTGGTAACAAGAAGCAACCGCTAAATAAAAGGATTATACAATCAATGCAAGATAATCACGTAAATGTAGCAGTGTCTACAATTTATGTTACATAACATTTCAATATTATTTCTAGATGCCGCTACATATATAAAAAGGTGAAATTCAGATGGCACTGCAATATATTATGCAAGACCGTATAAGTTTCTATCTAGCGTTCTGCCCGCGTGAGCCAGACTTTCTGGTTTCAAGGCCATGACCTTCCAGGTCAAATTGCAGGTCAAATGACGGGGAACGTGCTGGAGCATAAAGCCACCGTCTGCGACCATTTTCAAACAAATCACATCACATGCAATCAGACGGAAACGGCCTTTCTGTGGGGTTTCAGACAAACCCGCTAAAAATCGTATCACTCAGCAGGGACGTAGCAAGGGGGGGGGTGCACGGGGGCCATGGCCCCCCCAGTGAGCGAAATAAATTCAACTAAGATAGAAAATGAGATTCTCTGAAAACCCGACACCACCCCCCCCGGCCCGGTCAAGCAACATATGGCTGAGGGGCAAAAATATGATTTCAACACTGAGATAGAATAGATTTTAGGAGCAAAATGTGATTTATTTCCGACGTGCACCCCCCCCCCTGAACAAAACCTGGCACGTGCCTGTGACCTGTACTCAGACTTGTAAAATGGTAATCACGGACTCGCTTGTCCCCGTCTTGTGGTCAGCCCGTCCGGTCATGATAACGATCAGGCTTCGCTGCCCCTGCTTGCCTCGACTGAGATGCAAGTTTGGTCACAGACTGGGTATATTCTAGACAATTAAGACCATATTCAGATTATGTGCTAGGTCTACCATCTTTAGTTTTCAATAGAACGTAGCTAAACATAAACATAAATATAAATGTAACTTAGATATGTTCGGGAATCCAGAACATACCTGGTTCGTGTACCGAATTTGCATCTCAGCTGGGGCAGCGAGCCCCGGCCGTTAAACAAGCCAGGTGGACCAGACGGGTGGACGCCAAGACGGGAGTAACTCGAGCCCGTTGACTCACCACTTTACAAGTCTGGTATCACTTGTTGGCGCTAATTTTAAATAACATGTATCTTTACTGTAACAGGAACATTAACATAAGATGTGCTGCAAGGGCTACACGCAGTACAAGGGGCACGTGTTTTTCGTAATTTCAGCCGACCCCTCAGTCAAAAATGATTGGCGACGCTGCCTACAGCTGCAGACTGGCTGAAGACGAGCTTCCTACCCTACTCCTTTGATAACAAAATTCATCGCTGATGGTCTATTTTAATTTCATACTTCCCCGCCCATCAACTTTGGGAAATATGCCACTGGATTTCCCCCTCCGCATTCCGAGGCTAGGTCCGCCTCTGACTCCAGTGACGTCACTCTTAACGAGTATGCTGAGCTATTGGGGCGCCAAAATCTCCGAATAGTTGATTCTCCCTTGTTCGGCATTTCCTGTTCAAAAATTCCAAATTACCGTGTATTGTTATGGTGTGATAAGGTGTTGTTGGTGTGTAAATAGTAGCTACTCGAGCAAATGGCACCAAAGAAACGCGAGAGGGAGGAAGAAAATGGACGAACAACATCTTCTGACCTAGTAAAACAAGATCATGATCATGAGATGTTCTTACAAGCATTTGAAAGTGAGTATGGGCGTATCTGGCGCACTTCTTTGTTGGCAAATCAACTTCATTCTGTGTCCTGATTCTCATATCCCTCGGAAGGGCTATTAGCACCTTGGTCCAAAAAGATACAGTGCTTGGTCCACAAACCAACAGCTTCATTATGGGGAGCAATCTGGCTCATTGGTAAAGGAATACGCTTGCCTTCTGTGCCAGGGACCTGAGCCCTGTTCACTGGCTGCGTCTGCTGCGTCCAGCTTAATCTCTGCCCCTGGGGTGACATCACAAAATTTTGGTGCAGTGAACACTGCGACCAGTGGATGCGGCCAGAAATGGGCACAAATGTGAAGTGTGTGGGTCACACCCTTTTATAGCGCTTGAGTGATCTGGTGCAGGGGCAGGATTCCTGTCTTCTGTTGCCAGTGACCCTTGGGATCAAATCCCTGGGTGGGCCCACTGAAACAGTCGACCTGGCCCCCATATAATAACCCTCGGAACAGGGGGTGAGAGTTCCAGTTAGCACCATGATTCCCAAATGAGGATACGGATACCTTGGTCCACAAACCAAACCAAACCTTTTATAGTGTGCCTTGCTAAAAAATGACACAAGAAGTATAAAGCAGGCAATATAATAAGATATTGGCAAGCAAATTCATTTTTCATTGCAAGTGTCGGAGGGTGCCAAGAGATTGAAATTTATATTATTGATATATTTTAGATATCCATAAAGTATAAGCTGAAAACATATATGTCTTAAACCAAAGACTTATTCCATGCTCAGCTTCAGTTCCATAACACCCACCTTGAAACAAAGTTGCAACAAGGCTGTAAATGCCTCAGTGCGCCAATTTGCATTACATCAACACTCTGTGACTGCTGTGACTGCGATTTCACAAACGCAGAGGTCACAGAGATATGATGTCACATCCCTCCCCATTCCCATATTCCATGCTTCCCAGCCCGGCTGGTGCTTGTTGCTGATTGGTCTGATTGCAGCTGGACACAGCAGCTGCAGTGGTCGCAGGCTGCGACCGGATACCTTGAACAGGGCTCAGGGTTCAATTCCCTTGGCAGGCCTCTGAAAAGTCATCCTGGCCCCAATATCTGTTTGAAGAAGGTGAAAATTCCAGTTAGCATCCTGGTCCCAAGAGGGCATGGTGCTTGGCCAGTCTTTAAAATGTGGAAGGAACGTCATCAAGATCAAAGTTTGCTCCTCAGTCAAACGTTTGCTGGGGATGTGGTCAGGTTGCCAGCAAAATCACATTTTATCTGGTGTAAATTCATAACTTACCTTTACCTACAATATGATTTCTCACCAGATCTTGTGCACACAAAATCAAGAAAAATCAGCCAATTCCTCCTAGTGGCTTATACATTTTGTACTTTCAACTGTGACAATTGTATTTATTTTAGGTACACAGAGGGGCAATTCTTACTTGATAACACTGGCCTGTGTTTGAAAACTTTTTTCATAAGGTTAGAGGTTTCTGAACTGATCTTGGCTATGTTTGGGGCGCTGATTTCGGAAATGCTATCCGTTTTTTTCAGATTGGCTCCAGTTTTTCCGTTCTAATAAAAAATCCGTATTGTACTATTTATGCCTATGTTATTGAATAGTTTAAATCTGAATAACAAAAAGCACAGATATAAGCCAGGACAGAAGAGTGCCACCACGGAGAGAAATGGTCATTCCAGATCATAAGACACACCCAAGTAGACCAGACACCGCGAGGACCCCCCACTAGATCACATATATCTTTCATTATAAGAGAGAGCCTCAAATTGTCCCGTAAAAGAACGACCAAAAACCGGGGACGTTGGCCGCGACACGGCCTGAGCCACGGCCAATTCTCTGGCAGCGATAAGCGGCAAAAACCCCGATAAAAATCTTCAGAAATCAAACAGATTTCGTATCTTTGAGAAAAAATTTAAATCAAAGTTGAAAGAAAACCACCGCAAATATGACATCACGAATAATATCCAAAAAACTAGAGCAGCGCACGACCACAACAGCGCCAACACACCAGTGACAGCCTTGACGAATCTAAGACCAAAACTACACACACACACACAACGCGGTTGCTGGGCCACGAGGACGCACTCGACCAGCGACTACTACTGATATACCAATCATCCAAAGTAACAAATAGCACATCCAACTCACTAGCCAGACACGCTCCATCGACACTTGAGTACTTTCACTCCCTATGAACAGCTAATTTCAGCCGCCGGGTCGCGCGAGAACACTACGTGCCCCGGAGAGCGCGCCAAACAACTAACCCGGCCCCCCGGGATGGCCGCGCAAACCCCGAGTTCAAAAAGTGTTGATATAGAAACGACTCTACGCCCCGCAGGCTAATCAACGATAGAATATGTAATCATGTGGACAACAGAGAAAAAATCAAAAATATCTATTACAATAAAAATTCACCAAAATACAACGTCTCCCATCTACAACCTGATCATGCATATAAATTGATACATCCAACTATCATTATCGAGCGGCTGTTCTCTCCTCCTCTAGAAAACCGGCGCGAGCCCACCTCAAAAAACCCCATAACCTAAAACAAACATAATAAGACTGTCGTATATTCACGAGGTGTGCACTGAAAAAAATTCGAAGTCATGGATCCCAACCCCATTACTTTGGACACGCAACATAAATGCGACCTAACCATGGTCCAACCCAATATATCCGAAAGAAAACGTACATACACATATAGGTGTTTTCACTGGACGTCACATACCCGTTTTCGGCCGCCATCTTGGTGACAAGCTCGCCACCCCAAAAAAAAAGCTGACACTCCCAATCTGTGACATAATAGCAATTCAGTGATCGACCAAAGTAAGAACCAGCCTGTATATTCCGTTAGACGGCTGTTGTTACGTGATTTAGACCACACCAGACTAATACACCACGAACACCAACCTACCCTCACCTCAACCCCTTCACACTCTCCATAAACAAACGCTCTTCTCAAAGCGACCCCAAGTGACATAACTGTTACCAACTCATTAAAATGGCGTCTGCACAATGATATTCGAAAAATAGAAGAATACCCACCAATGTCCGCAACACTGAAATAACAAAAGCGAGCGAACACTCCGCAGCTCACATTACAACTCTACTTCATTTTCAGAATAATATATAAATGCAGAAACAACAATCTCCAACAGCAATGTCGAATACGCAGTTTACATATTAGGAATTTGTTTAAGCGCCCACAAATCTCACGAAAACAAATGATGTCTTTCTAGCGTCACAAGTTGGTCACTGTTGACCTCTCACCCCACAGCAGCGCCACACAAACTCCAAATAGCACAACCCATCTTTAGGACCACGCCAGATCACTAGCCCGCTGTAAGAAATTACACAGATCGGGCCCTACAGTACACTACGCGATCTAAAGCATCTACCGGCTCCCACCGTTCTCTTTCAAACGCGCCCCACTAATCGTCCAGAATCCTCACCTGGTACTCATGCTTACTCCCCTCGCCGAACCTCAAGATCTCCCAAAAGATGGCTGCCGCACGCACAACCCATAACACAGGGCACACACGAAGATCCACTAAGCCCACGCCATCGAGGCCTCTCGACCTTCACGTGAACAACCCCTAATACAAATCATACCACATCGACTAACACACACTGACACCAATATACAAATAAACAAAGATTTATGGTTCGCAAGGTACCCACGTTATAGGAATGGATCCGCTCGATTTGTCGCCTGCGTGTGGCTCCTCACCGGGGAGGGGCGGGGCTGTCACCCTCGGATCTTTCCTGAGACAATCTTGCTCAGACCCAAAGAACTATACGCCTACGGCCCCTAAACTATAGTTGCCCGATTATTTCACGCCTAAGCGCGAAAGCGGATCTATGTCTTTCAGAACTATTCAAGTCTTGAAACCAACTCATCAGAGCAAGCCTACCGACAAGCTAACCTCCATCTAGAGCACCCACACGAACTCAATAAGATTCAAAACAAAACCACACAGCAATCATACGCACGACGCCACAACCTCCCACGAAACACGCCCTCATATCCACTAAAATACTAAAATACCTACGCGCGTCTTCCACCACGACCCAAAACACAACTAAGAAAGAGATTATGCATTACAAAAATAAACAAATCAACAAGCAGCAGAAAAAACTGTCAAATTAAATGGAAAGTCACCTTACAGCACCAAAACGGCGACCTACACTATGCAATCACGGCCGATCCCTATGCGAGCCTCTTCCAACACATTACCACAATTCACCCCGGACAAGTTGACAGCACATGTCTTTACTCACTCACTTGCAGAGCAGCAACTTCTTCATTTTCGGCGCCACACCCTCGCCATGATGGTTAACAAACATCACTCAAACGGATTAGTGATGCGTGTATCCGCTCCCATAAACAACACACACCTCTACTCAAAGCCCTGCGAGACAGGTACAATCATCGAGGGATTTTGGCGCCAAACTCGACTCCTTAACGGCTCAACCGTGACACGTCACTGGCTTGCTCGGTCCGACCTTTTCGCTGCACCGACTCGGTCGACAAATGCGTTGCTTATTTGGAACCAGCCCCAAGACCCAACAAGAATAACATTAACATTAAGTAAAACATCATAACAACCTGAAGAACAGTAGAACCACAAACGGAATATCCATTATTCAAATTAGCCTCACAGATCATTCATACACGCTGCACAAATCATCCCACTACTGGGACTGCGCTACGCTTCATTTGGAATCTCCCTACATACCCATATATTAAATACTGATCCAATAAAAACCCCGGCCCACATAACAAACACATCACTGCACCGACAATAGCTGACAACAAAGATAATACACAAAAAACGGAAAAAAAGTAGCATAAAAACTGACAAACCAATTTGTACCAGAAATAAGAAAGATAACCCCACATATAGAACAAACACACCTATAATAGTGAAAGCCAAAATTAATACTCTCAACTCAGTTATTCCACACACTAGTGCTAGAGCCAACACCCAAAAACCAACTTATAAACCATACCGCGGCTAATCTACTCCGAACAATAACAATACGAGAACACATGTTCATCTATCCAATTCTCAGAGCCATCACCAGAGCTTACAGTACCTTCGCACAGACTCAGACAAAAGCAAACACACGGACCATAAAGGACTACTCGTTTCAAGAGGTCAAGTCACAAGAATGAGACGCTGTTGGTTTAAATTAATTTGGTCATAATGTTTTGAATGGATAGATTTTCGAGGTCAGAACACGAGCTTAGCATAGCCAGGCCCTGCCCCCACCACCCAATCGCGCAATTTCTGGTGGTCGGCAAAATTTAGAGGCGAAAGTTGTACGTGCCCGACATACTGGACACGATCCGCCCCACCCTCTGACGTCACCTGACCTTGAACGGGACCGCTGCCACCGGCCGCAGGCCATCCCAGTCGGGGGCAAATAGGGAGCGCCGAAGCGACTCGAACCCAGGGCTGCCACACGGGGTGAGGTCAATTACCCAGCGTTCTCCCGACTGACCTACAGTGGCTTCTGTTCTGTGTGATCTGCACCAAACATTTATTTATTTATTTATTTATTTACTCATGTACTTATTTACTTGTATATTTATTTAGACACACAACGACATCCGCAATACATACGGCGTAATCAGTTTCTCGGTTGCACAATACATCCTTACTCCTAATCAGTTGTTCACTAATGGGCCTGTTCCAATGGCGCCTCTAACCTCCTCTAAGTTGCTCCAACTGCAACTGCTCTGTGTTCAAGAATACGACCGGAGCAAGTGGGAGCAACTTGGTGGAGGTTAGAGGTGCGACGGGAACAGGCCCTATGTTAAACAAGGCAATCTAATTTACTTTGGGTCTGTTCCCGTCGCGCTTCCCGGAAGGAGTTCAGAGCAAGTTGGAGCAGCCCAGAGAAGCCGTGTGGAAGCCGCCACGGGAACGACCGGAGGAGTTTAGAGGACGTATCAGCTGTTTGCGTCGAAGGTTGGGCATCTGTTGACATAGGGCCTGTTCCCGTGGCGCCTCTAATCTCCTCTAAGCTGCTCCAACTGCAACTGCTTTAAACCTGGAGATACCTGCTCGAATATCTTGGGAAAGCAACTTTTCTGTAGCTATTACGAGCTCTCGTCCTTCCGTGGTATATGACAAATATTAATATGAGCGACCCGACCCGTGGCGACGGTTTTCCGAAGCTCATATCTCTGCAACCGCACGTCCGATTGACAAGCGGTCTTCTTTGCTGAGCAGCCCCATCCAACCTATACCCTGTTTGAGACCAGTGTCGACTCATGTGGGTGACTACCACTGCGTCTGGCCGTGCCGCGTGAGGGGTGTTGAAAAGTGTTTTCTCACAAAAACTTCACAACGGCTTGGCAGATTGTGCGCAAATTTTGCGTGTGGTTAGTGACCCCTCAGCCGCCACTTTCCCCATTAACTCAGGGGCGCGGGGTAAACTCTGACGCACGGGTGGGAAGCGCATCCAGGGCTGCCTACAGCCCTCCTGACTGGGCTTATATCTCATCGAGGCAACGGTCGTGAGAGGGTGCACCGTGCAATGCACGATACACTCGATATAGTATCGAATTCCGGTGTAGGTGATGACGACGGGGTTAGGCGAACGTCTCATGTCAGGGCCGCTGGCCTCTCGCACACTCTCCCTCAGCCTGGCAGGCTGTGTATAGTGGCAGCTCCGCTGAAAGGTGGTGTTACATTCACAGTCTGCTGCAATGATTTTAGTTATATACTACCTGAGCGGAAGCCCTCAACGACGCAGTGGTGGACCATAGTGGCTAGTGGCCACGTCCCAGGTCATACGCGCTCTACCGCTCGTTATCTTACTCACCCCAAGAGACCACTCACTCTCTTTATACACCATAATCACGGAGTAAAAGTAAAAAAGAAGCGCTATCCTCGGGACAACTCCTCATATAGCGTGTATAAAAATGAGGATAACTCGACAAACTTAAATAAGCATTTAGGAGAGAAGAGTGCCCAATGTTTAGTAAACATTGTGCTCTGCATTAAAACTTATCGTAGTATTGATTATATGCGCATAGAGTTTACCTGTGTCAATGTATGACATAGACTAATCGATTGACCCTGCACAACAAGTGACTCAACACAATGACAGCCCCTAAGCTATGCGATCCCATATGCTGGTATTAATACGATTTCCAGCATTCATACATACACACATAATTACTATAGTTTGAATTTTCATGCAAGAGAGAAGAGACTTCTGGGGGACTTTGAGTTGCCTTGAGTCCTAGTCATGTATCATGCATTTGTTCGTCATGCGTGCACAGGCATGGTGAGCCAACCTGCTAAAGCAGGGCTTGTGCCTGTGGCTCCTTCTGCCAGACTCGGAAAGTTGTTGCCGCTTAGTGATACTCAATTATTTACGCTTCTATTTTTGGCCAATTATACAATATCTGAACAAGGGATACATGAGCGGAAACTATTGTATACAAACCTTCGAGGATGGTAAAGTTTAAATTAACCCAAAAAACTAAGGAAAAAGCTTCAATACCATATATGTAATAAGGGTAATAGCCCTCATCATCCCACTACAGACATGAAGCAGATGTGAGCAAAGTCTTCTATATCTGATAATTTATGCAAATTTCTATATGTTGTAGATTTGCGTATCATTGAAGGTACTGTGTCATCTCTCTGGAATGCCACTCTGGTTCTCTGTGCTATAGCTTCTTCTCGTGCTGAACAGTATTTTTTGTCCGTTAGAATGCATTACACCAGTCGAGGCATAATATACCCCCACACACCCAGTCAATTGGTGTTGTCAGTCTGGAGTGGACTCTCATGCACATCGTCAAAGGTGGCAGAGTCGGAAGCCTGACAGACCTGAGATCCTTATCATCACTCCTACAGTAATCACATTGACTCCCTCGCCCCAGAGAGCAGATGCCACTACTATTAGCCCTACGACTGTGTGACGTTGAGTAATAGAGTTGACCATGATGGACCGGTGCCATTTGGCATATACCTAAATTATTATGTTATGTATATATCCACTCGTCCCGAGATCTATTCTCATTGGTTTTTCTAATGTCTATTGTTCAGTTTAGAGGAGACACCAATAAATAGAGATGACGCGGGAAGTCAGGCGCCTCAGCGTGTCTCCTAGTTGCTATTCAGACCGCTGTGCGACTTGACGTCGAGTAGTCCGTGGCACGTGCAATGATTATCACCGTCCCATGAGGAGTCTGACGTCTGGTACGTCTGCGGTATCAGCGCCCCTGCAGCTGCCAGGCTTGTAAGTTTCTACTCGCTAGAACGCCGGGCTGAACGTTATATCGGCCATGGATTACTACCCCCACAATATTATAGATCCCATCTGCGGTCATTCTCTGAGTCTCGACTCGGCGTGTGTAGGATTGCACCTTCACAGCTCAGGCTCTTATAGTGTACAGGCCTCACCAGTCTCACCGCTCTCTCTATATTCAGTCCTGCTCCTGCTAAGACTACAGGAAGCATTCTTGACCAGTCTGGCCGACCTGACAATGCTCTCACCGCGTCGCCTAGTGTGCTTCTGCGTGTATCTCTTCGTTTCGAACCGAAACTCGTAACTCTCCAGAGCCGCCCTGAAATGATTGGAACCAGAATTGCGTTTCCCGAACGATCACCTCGTTCTGTCCAATCAAATTATAGAGTTAAACTTTACAACTCTTGTTATCAAGGGTCTCTGTTCCTTAGTTACAGAGACCGCTGTCGACGCTTATCGAGGCGCACGCACTGCCTCGTTGCCTTTTACTCTGCGTAACCCGATCTTCAGTGTGGTGTCTCCATGTTATTATATACCCCGCTTCGATGAGAATATGCGCACGAGAGCTCGGCTCTTGCGCTTACCGCTTCTCGCTACACTTTCGATCCTAAACCTGCCCAGGTCATTCACTGATCTACTTGTCAGTCCCGACCAGCTGATAGGGCGCGATGTCAGCGCACAAAGACGAGAGAGCACAGGCGCCCCTATATAACACGTAGGCGTACCCGTCTCGGTCTCTGTTTATGAGCTCAGGCCGTACATTCTAGATTAGGAGATAGTGTTGATCAAGGCAGCGCGTGCAGGCCGGCCAACACGTGCGTTCACCCGTTCCGGCGGTGGCGCAGCCCTACTAGTATGTGTGCTCTAGCATTCGCGCTGTGATAGCTCCACCCAGACCGCCCGCAGGCACTATACCAAGTGTCTCAGTGGTCTTCAACTCATTTCTGTCTTTCTTGTCTTCAGCCATTGCACTGTCGGCGGTCCACGCTTGTAATTCTCTCGACACTTAGATGACAGGTTCGGCAGATAGTACACCGTGTTGCTCCCTCCTGGTGTCTTTAATTGTCGCCACCGCATGGTTCACCGTCACTCCTGTTCAAGGTAGCGGGAATCCGCTGTATTGACCAGAGCCGGCGTTTACCCGTCCCAGGTCTCGGTCTCTGTTTCAGCCGGCTGTAGTGACCAGAGCCGGCCTTTACCCGTCCCGGTCTCGGTCTCTGTTTTCAGCCGCTGTAGTTGACCAGAGCCGGCGTTTACCCGTCCCGGTCTCGGTCTCTGTTTTCAGCCGCTGTAGTTGACCAGAGCCGGCCTTTACCCGTCCCGGTCTCGTCTCTGTTTCAGCGCGGTAAGGTTGACCAGAGCCGGCCTCTTTACCACGTCCCGGGCTCGGTCTCTGTTTTCAGCCGCTGTAGTTGACCAAGAGGCCGGGCTTTACCCGGTCCGGTCTCCTGGTCTCTGTTTTCAGCCGCCTGTAGTGACCAGCAGCGGCGTTTACCGTCCCGGTCTCGGTCTCTGTTTTCAGCTCCTGTAGTTTGACCAGAGCCGCCTTTACCCGTCCCGGTTCTCGGTCGCTGTTTTCACCGCTTTGTAGTTGACCAGCAGCCGGCCTTACCCGTTCCCGCGTCTCGGTCTCTGTTTTCAGCCGCTGTAAGTTGACCAAGAGCGGCCTTTACCCGTCCGGTTCCGTGTCTCTGTTTCAGCCGTCTGTAGTGACCAGAGCCGGCCTTTAACCTCCTCCCGCTCGGTCCTCTGTTCAGCCGCTGTAGTTGACCAGAGCCGGCCCTTATCGTCCCGGGTCTCGTCTCTCATGTTTTCAGCCCTGTAGTTGACAGCAGCGGCGTTGACCCGTCCCGGTCTCGGTCTCTGTTTTCAGCCGCTGTAGTTGACCAGAGCCGGCGTTTACCCGTCCCGGTCTCGGTCTCTGTTTTCAGCCGCTGTAGTTGACCAGAGCCGGCCTTTACCCGTCCCGGTTCTCGGTCTCTGTTTCAGGCCGCTGTAAGTTGACCAGAGCCGGCCTTTTACCCGTCCCGGTCTCTGGTCTCTGTTTTCAGCCGCTTGTAGTTGACCAGAGCCAGGCCTTTACCCGTCCCGGGTCTCCGAATCTTCTGCTTTTAGCCGCTGTAGTTGACCAGCAGCCGCCTTACCATCTGTCACGGTCTCGGTCTCTGTTTCAGCCCTGTAGTTGACCAGAGCCGGCCTCTTACCCGCCCGGGGTCTCGGTCTCTGTTTTCAGCCGCTGTAGTTGACCAGAGCCGGCCCGTTGCACGTCCGAGGTCTTCGGGTCTCTTTTTCAGCCCGCGTTATTTGACCAGAGCCGGCCTTTACGTCCCTGGTTCTCAGGTCTCTATTCTTCAGCCGCTGTAGTTGAACCAGAGCCGGCGTTGACCGTCCCGGTCTCGGTCTCTCGTTTCAGCCGCTGTAGTTGACCAGAGGTCCGCCTTTACCCGTCCCGGTCTCGCGCTCTGTTATTTCAAGCCGCTGTAGTTGACCTTGACCAGGAGCCGGGCCTTTACCCGTCGCCGGTTCTCAGGTCTCGTTTTCAGCCGCTGTAGTTGACCAGAGCCGGCCTTTACCCGTCCCGGTCTCGGTCTCTGTTTTCAGCCGCTGTTTCTACACCGCAACCTCCTCTACATGCGGCGCGCGGCCGCCGCCAGGAGACGAAAACCAAAGCTTACCCGGGTCGATGAACTACTGGCCATGGTAAGCTGGGAGGCCAGCTGTGTGCTGTTGTGGATCGTATAGTATTGCATTGCGGTTAAAGCGCAGTCCATGGCGGTGGCGGCGCCACGGATGTTTGCCAGCCTCCAGCGGTGGCAAAAGTTGCCTTGTGTTTCGCAAGCAGTGGTGGATCTAAGTTTCGAGCGGAGGGAGGGGGAGGGGGGGGGGGTTCGTTCCGCAAAGTTGTCACAAGCAGTGGAGTATTGATCAATCTGTCAAGGGAAAAGAGACCACAGGATATATCCCAACGCAAGAGAGCGCCGTAAGCGACAAGTTGTTGGGTGGGGGAGCAATTGGCCCATTTTACCAAACCATGCAACCGTTGATCCGCCTCTAGTGGCAAAAGATCACATACTCTGTTGAATAAGGCATGATTGAAACACGATGAGGTAAATGTAACCGACGCGCTAATGCTGTATGGATAAGTTTGTGAAAAGCTGAGAACCCGTTGGTTCTGAGGCTTTTGTTGCTCGTGAAGCGATACCGTTTCCCTAAGAAGTGGCCCGTACGTGTCGGATTTTTATATCGACTGAGGACTTAGGTCAGATCGATCACCTGACCTCCGTATTGCAAGTAAATAAGGGAAAATGAGAATGGGCATACATCCAAATGAAATGGCTAAAGTCACCGATCTTTCACCAAATATACCATTCGGATGCCAGACACAATGATCGATGTTTCATTTTTGTCCTGTGGCCTCTACAAGGTCAACTCTCTTTAACTCGATATCGTTATTAATTTGTATGCAATAGCTTGTGCTGAATCATGATAGAGCTATTCGTATTTTAAATCGTGTTTAGCTCTTCGAAGCGCATCGATTGGTGTGAAATTGATCGCGAAATGCCCTTAGGCGGAGAAAAAGCAGAGTGACCTGACCAACTGCACGCCGGGTCAATACCTGACCATCTCTCACATCGGCTACTACGTCAGTAAAGGTACGCACACACCGTGTACCTGTTCAGTAATCATACCTGACCTGACCATCTCTCATATCGGCTACTACGTCAGTAAAGGTACGCACAGACCGTGTACACTGTACCTGTTCAGTAATTATACCTGACCTGACCATCTCTCATATCGGCTACTACGTCAGTAAAGGTACGCACATACCGTGTAACTGTTAGTTATCATACATGACCTAACCATCTCTCATATCGGCTACTACGTCAGTAAAAGTACGCACACGACCGTGTACCACCTCTCATATCGGCTACTACGTCAGCAAAAAGGTACGCACACGCCGTGTAACTGTTCAGTAATTATAACTGTCAGCCTGGCAAAGAGTCAACCAGCACGCACTTGACCCTTCACGTGGTATGTATGTGCTGTACCGTACTGTGCCGTACTGTATTGTGCCGTACTGTACTGTACTGTGCCGTACTGTGCTGTGCCGTACTGTGCTGTGCCGTACTGTGCTGTGCCGTAATGTGCCGTACTGTGCCATTGTGATGTGCCGTACTGTGCCATTGTGCTGTGCCGTAATGTGCTGTGCCGTACTGTGCCATTGTGCTGTACCGTACTGTGCCATTGTGCCGTACTGTGCTATTGTGCTGTGCCATTGTGCTGTGCCGTAATGTGCTGTGCCGTACTGTGCCATTGTGCTGTGCCGTACTGTGCCATTGTGCTGTGCCGTACTGTGCCATTGCGCCGTACTGTGCTATTGTGCTGTGCCGTACTGTGCCATTGTGCTGTGCCGTACTGTGCCGTACTGTGTCATTGTGCTGTGTCATTGTGCTGTGCCATTGTGCTGTGCCGTACTGTGCCGTGCTGTGCTGTTCGTGTGCGCATCTGTAGGTACTGTACGCTCTACGCGTGCCGCCGCGCTACCCTGGTGCGATCGGTTAGCTGAAGTGCTGCCGACACTCGCGCCGTGTTTTTGCGATTTACGTCGTTCTGGCTAAATGCGTGTGAAGCGAGTGTTACGCAAGGCGAGAGGTCGTGACCGGCGGTGCGTCAAAGTAGGTTGGCGCTGCTGCGGAGTTCGGGAACGGTTACGACATGGTGGTGGTCGGATAGCTCTGGACTGCGCGTTTGAAGACCGTGGAGATGCCCATTTTATCCGCATTTAAGCGCGTGCCCAGGAAGTGAGGACACTGATAACCTTCGCAAGTGCAGCTTTTCGCCCCTCCCCCTAAGATCAAAAACCACGCACCGTAGTGACAAGCGGGAAACGGCGTTAGATAGCTCGAGACAAGCTCTGTCAAATGGATATCGATCTTGTTTTAGGTCACGTCAATATTTAGGTCATCAAAGGTAAGATTTTCCAGATTTATGACCTCGCTCCAGAAACCCCCCAATATCTCGGGAACTATGACAGCTAGGATCAAGCGCAGAAAAAAGTCAAAAGCTCTTGAAATATGCAATCCTTAACTTGCCCTCAAATTTGAGCTCAGGTCAATAGTTAAGGCTTAAGAGGTCGTCAAAGGTCAAAAACTATTTTTAAAACACTTGCAAATCACATTTTACCCAATGAAGACAAATAATTCGTTTGACGCCATCATGTTTGTCTCGTCAAGGCGCTTCAAATAATATTTTTAGTCCCCAGGTTAGGGTCAACTAAGCATTTTGACCTTACTGACGTTCCGGTATCGTGTTTGTCAGATGACTGTCGGTCCGGTGTCGTGTTTGTCAGATGACTGACGTTCCGGTGTCGTTTGTCAGATGACTGACGATCCTGTGTCGTTTGTCAGATGACTGACGATCCGGTGTCGTGTTTGTCAGATGACTGACGATCCGGTGTCGTGTTTGTCAGATGACTGACGATCCGGTGTCGTGTTTGTCAGATGACTCGCCGCCGGCGTCTGTCCGGGTGGAGGTGTCTCTGAAGAAGCTGTGCCACAAGCGACGCAAGGAGGGAGCGGCCCCTGCTGTCACGGTAAGTAGCACACAGCACGTCCTGTTACCGCACGGCGCCTACATACCGATCTCTATCGCGGACAGCGGACAACGGACAGGGGACAGCGGACAACGGACAACGGACACCGGACACCGGACAGGGGAAAGTGGACAGGGGGCATAGGACAGGGGGCAGGGCACAGCGGACAGGGGATAGGGGACAGGCGGACAGCGGACAGCGGAACAGCGGACAGCGGACGGGGGAAAGCGGACAGGGGACAGCGGACAGGGGACAGCGGAACAGGGGACAACGGACAGGGGTCAGGGAACAGCGGACA
Organism: Semibalanus balanoides; assembly: GCA_014673585.1. Classification (NCBI taxonomy): domain Eukaryota; kingdom Metazoa; phylum Arthropoda; class Thecostraca; order Balanomorpha; family Balanidae; genus Semibalanus; species Semibalanus balanoides. The sequence continues at coordinate 4,126 of VOPJ01015659.1, read as the reverse complement.
GGGGACAGCGGATAGGGGACAACGGACAGGGGAACAGCGGACAGGGGACAGCGGACAGGGGACAGCGGACAGGGGACAACGGACAGGGGTCAGGGAACAGGCGGACAGGGGACAGCGGACAGGGGACAACGGACGGGGGTCAGGGAACAGCGGACAGGGGACAGCGGACAGCGGACAGGGGACAAGGGTCAGGGGAACAGCGGACAGGGAACAGCGGACAGAGGACAGGGGACAGCGGACAGCGGCACAGCTGTTGACAGCGGCCGACGCAGACCACTCGGAGGACTAAAGCTGACACTTTTCTACCAGATTGCCCGCCAGCCGTGGGTAGTAATTACCCGCATGGGTAGAAGCGGGTAGCGCAGGCAACCATTTGGCTGAAGCGGGTAGTTGGCGGTTAGCAAAATTGTCATAAGTTTCGAAAGCAAAAATAGTTGTTTTGATATATAGACCATCTTTCGAACTATTTTCCGCTGCCCCTGTCGGTGGGTGCATCTTTGGGTGAAGACTGTAGGTAGTGATCTAGAAAGTTGACATTATATTTATGTTACCATTTTGAAAAGGTTGAAATGATAGCCAATGGCAATCCATTGGCATAGGTGCAGGATCAAATGCTTGGCAATAGCCATGCATAGCTTTGATTAGCCGAACCATACCTTCCATTATTTTCCGAAAGCGCCAGGTACATGTTATCATGCACCTGTATAAGTATTGAACTTTGTTGTATTGAAATGACACCATTTTGTTCCTAAGGCTTTGCTCAATCGATCAAACACAAATTTGTACTATTTATAATCCGGATAAGTGTTGTAGCAGAATGTTTTTATGATCAATTGTTACTAAATTTGCCTAATTCAATGTAGTTTTTACTCGGTAGGTCGGTTTGGCCAAAATCCAACGCAGCGTTTAAACAAAATGTGAGGAACTTTTTTAACCCGATGTCCTCTGAAAGCAAATTGAATGAACACGAGAATAAGCATCTGGGCTTGTATGTCCGATATGTCGGCCGCCGCCACTGACTGCCGACTGTGTTCCGCTTACAGACGCCGTTCGGCACCACGGAGGTGGTGGTGAACCCCAGCGACGGCTCGGCGCCGCCCACTGTCCCTACGTCCTGTATACCAGCCGAGAGGTGAGGAGCAGCCCGCCCCCGCCCCCGCCGCCGCCGCCCCCGCCGCTCAGACGTCCCCAGGCTCAGCCGCGCAGAGTCCCCCAGGCTCAGCCGCGATTTTGACGCCACACGAACGGCAGCTATGGAGCGTCAGCATCATATCAGATACTATATTGTGTAACGAGTTATACTATGACATCCCCGTAAACTGCTCAGCTCTGATGGGTTTTGCAGCCCCGATGCCGAGGCCCTGTAGCGGACTGTCCGCCGGTGTCCGGCAGCCGTGTGTAGTGGCGGCGTCCGACTGCCGACCATGTGTGGCTGACTGGTAGTCGTTACTGGACTGAATCCGAGTCGCTCGCTCGTCTGCAACTGAGTGCAAACAAGGCGCCGCCCGCCGCCGCCATTCGTGCCGTTGGTCTGCTTCAACAGTGCAAAAAGGCGCCGCCATTCGTGCTGTTGGTCTGTTGGAATAGTACAAACAAGGCGCCGCCATTCGTGCTGTTGGTTTGTTGGAATAGTACAAACAAGGCGCCGCCATTCGTGCAGCTGTTGGTTTGTTGGAATAGTGCAAACAAGGCGCCGCCATCCGTGCTGTTGGTCTGCCTGTGAACCGTGGTAGCAGTGCCGCACTGGCCGTGGGCTCTGTAGGCGCCGGTGACCCCCCCCACCACCACCACCCCCACCACGCCCCCCTCTGACGGCGTCTCTCCGGCCGCCCGCCTGGTCTCTGCCGCAGCTTCTCCACGCAGAACGGCAGCGGACCAAAGACGTTCGTGCTGGTGGTGCGCGTCTCGCCACAGCCGGGAAACCGTGAGAACGAGGGTGAGTGCGGCGGCCGCGCTGCCCGGCTTCTCCAACGGGTGGCCAGCGGTGCATGTCTCGCTCGAGCGACTGCAGCGCCTGGGCGGACTGCGTCTGTGCGTGGCGGAATGATGGCGGGGAAAGTAGCCTACGCGGCTGTATCGGGAGTCGGCGACACACGCCCGCTGTGTATGTGACAGCCTGACATGACTTGAACTGGCATCAGTGACGGCGAATCCGGTCTGTATGCGCCTCTCTCTCGTCACCATACGTTGTGTCTGTACAAGTTATAAGCTGCAATTTATTATAGCGGGTGACTACAATACATTGTAGTCTCCCGGAGTATGTGGTTTGAGTGTCATATAACATTCGTAGTTGCGGCGGCTGCCCGCCAAAATCACCCTAACCACCACCTGCAGAGAGTGGTGTGTTTGGAAGGTGCGCTGATGCCCGACCCTTTCGCTCCCACCAACAGAGCCGAACAACAAGCGGCGGAAGCTGGCTCGCTCGTCCTCGTCTGCGGCGGTGGCGCCACCGTCGGAGCACCTGCGCGCCGAGCTGGCTGTGACGGACCGCACCGGCCGCTGTTTACTGACCGATGGCGAGTACGACGTCCTGCTGACAGCTGAGCCGGCCGCGCTGCCGCCCCCGGCCACCCCCACCCGCGCCGGCGCCACCAGTCCTAGGAAAACATCCTGGGAGAGCTTCGACGACGGCAAGGTACCGCCCGGGAGAGAGGAGAACGGGCAGATGGGGAAGTTGAAGCGCTGAGAGTGAGCGTGAGAGTGTGTATCGCGCACATGCGTGCGTGTAGGTGGGTGTGCGGGACTGTATTTTGTGTTTCATCATCTGGTCCCGGAGAGTAAAATCGATAGGTATAGAGTACAATTTAATAGTTCAGAAAGTAATATTTCCATTTAAGAAAAAACAAATGAAGGAAACACAGTTTTTAGGACCCCTAAGGTCCAGGAAATGGCAAAAAATCCAAGGCTCGTGTGTGAGCTTATGGTTAATAAGATAGCCGTATGTGTTAGTTTGTATGTTTGTTTGACGGTGTGCATCATGTGCTTCGTCAGGCGCCGGTGCCGCTGGACTCGTTCAACTCGACTCCGACGCTGAAGCTGCGTCTGGCCTGGACCAACCAGCCGCCGCAGCCGACCGTGGAGCGACCGCGGCCGCTCCAGCCACGCGACACCAACCAGATGGCCACCGGGCACCAAACGCAGCGGCCGCGTCAAGAAGGAGGACTCTAGCAGCAGCACCAATAGCCGTGAGTGACGCGCCGGAGGTCAGAGGCGGGGATTCTCAGGCAGGCGGCGGTCAGAGGCGGGGATATACAGTCAGGCGGCGGTCAGAGGCGGGGATACAGAGGCGGCGGCGGTCAAGGCGGGGAATACAGGAGGCAGGCGGCGGTCAGAGGTCGGGGATTATCAGAGGCAGGCGGCCGGAGCCGGGGATACTCAGGCAGCGGCGGTTCCGGAATACATGTAGGGGCGGTCAGTAGGCGGGATAAGCAGCGGCCGGTCCACGGGGCGGGGCAGGCGGTGGTCCAGGGGGGATACAGAGGATAGGCGCGGTCAGAGGCGGGGGATACGAGGCAGTGCGGCTCAGGCGGAGATAACCGCAGCGTGCGGTCAGAGGCGGGATAACAGAGGCAGCGGGGGCGGTCAGAGGCGGGATGACAGGTCAGCGCGGCGGTCAAAGGGGTGGGATACTTCAGGCAGGCGGCGGTCAAGCGGGGATACTCCAGGCGGTGTGGTCAGAAGGGAATACGGTTAACGGTGTGCAAGGTGGGGATTTTCATGGAAGGCGGTGGTCAGAGGTGGGGATATACAGGTAAGCGGTGGTCAGAGGCGGGGATATACAGGTAAGCGGCGGTCAGAGGCGGGGATACTCAGGCAGGCGGCGGTCAGAGGCGGGGATGAACAGGGCAGCCGTGCGGCTCCTGAGCGGGGAATAATACAGCAGGCGGCGGTCAGAGGGGGGGATATACAGGCAGGCGGTGGTCAGAGGCGGGGATACTCAGACAGGCGGCGGTCAGAGGCGGGGATATACAGGTAAGCGACGCTCGCAGTGGCTGGGCCCGAGGTGCGGTACCAGCTCGGTTGGGCTGCTTTGTGCTGCAGGTGTCCGTGAGACGGTGATTTCCCGTGACAGTGGACGGTGGTTCATGTGATCGTGGTTCATGTAATGTGTTATCACAATGGATTG